>JABAJX010000029.1:0-57183 GCA_018221735.1 Termitomyces sp. K1Aa
ATCGGCGTTATCTACCGGTGGTTCTCGGGGTTCATCTTCCGAGGTGGTTACGCTCGTTAGGCTAGACCCGTTTATACTGTCTCCCCCATTGGGGTTGACATTTCCACTGGCCATTGGCTCAGCGGCATCCACGTCCATATCGGTGGGCATCGCGGCAGTTTTAGTGCTCGCGGGACTTTCATCGTGCGTTTCCGGTTCCGCCACGACAGAGGTAAAGTTTGATAGGGTACTCACTATAGTTCCGGGTCGAGAAACTGGTCCTGTGTTGCGTATCGCAGTAGGACTAAGGCGCCGAGCCGACCTAGTTGGCTGTTGACGGCTAGGATATCTAGTAGACATGTTTTAGTTGAGAATAGTTTTTGGGCGACTCACTATGCTGGAAGACCGCAGTTGATCAGGCTGTGGTTGACCGAGACACGAGAGTCGGATAACGGAGAAAGCTAGTAGGACTTTTTGAGAAGTTCAAAATATGTGCCGACAGCGTCAGGTAACGGTGTCGTCACACGTAAGAGTCTTCACGCAATCGATAGAACTGGTTTAAGTCCTGTTAATTGGGAAGCGCTAGTTATACGAGTTCCGTAGCAGTTCCTATATACTAGTCGACAAGTACCAATCAGGTGATAATAGAACGGTAACGGTAAAGACGGTAAGCAAGAGATAATCACGGGATAACGGATAGCTGCCGGTATTGGTTACTGTCGTCACAGACTCGAAGACCGAAAATCTTTGTCAGGCATTGCGAGCTTCTGGGGTTTTGGGGTTCAAACGACATAAACGACTCAAAAATGGGTTGCGAGTACTTTGTTTGTGCCTTTTCGGAACTTGCAAGCTTGAATAAAGAAGTTTAAGCTTGAACCAAGCTTGAGATTGAGCGCTGAGCTTGAAGCTTGAAGTTTGCTAGCTTGAAGCTTGAAGAAGCGCGATCATCGCGTGTCGCTCTCACTTACCACGTCTCCTTTTGCAGATAGAGGCCTGTGTTTGCTGACCAGTTAACGTCACTGCTGTAAGTATGATGGATGGGCCTAACAGTCTTTAGCTGACAGCCACCCTTAACTTGTAGGCTGATGTACATACACTGTACAGTCGGCGTACCTGCCAGTTGGAATGGACAAAATAGTAAGTAATTAAATTCCTTGGTAATCCCTCGATCATGACCTACTAAGTACTAGTACTATCGTGGCTGAAGTATGTATGACGCCTGATAATGTAGTCAGGGTTTACGACCTCGCCAGTCTCATATATATGGGGAATCTTCCGACAGACAAACAGTGATTATTCAGGTGCGACTTTAAAAGGGGAAGGAAGCGCCTCAAATCGGAATATGTCCTTCAGCCGTGCTAAATCCTTAGGTCGGCCTACAAGGTTTTTGCGAGCAAATCTGGTTTTCGAAAAGTCTATGTATCTAGATCTGTGGTCACTCGTATGTATATCCATTTTGTCAACCAGTGACAATGACACAAAAAAACATTATGTATAACTCTACAAAAGCAACGCCATAAGCGCTCCAATCAAGCGTTGCGCGACATCATCAGGCTCCTGGCGCGCCATCTCGATGATGCTCAACAACTTCTTGATACCGATCTGGAATTTCGATGCCAGCCCGTCGCCTTCGAAGCCTGCCTCGCGTAACGATTTGATGACCTGTTGCCGCTCTTCCGATGCCGGGAAGAGCTCGACTTCACGCAGGATGGAGTCAAGGGAGCGTAGAGTGGTAATGGGAGGCACGCGGAATTCGGAATCGAATATATCTGCGAACCCGAGGTCACTGAGGATTGGACGTTGTGATGACGTTGCCATGATAAGCAAACGACGACCCTTTGAAAAATGAAAGATTAATATGTCATAAAAGTGTAACTATAGTAGAAAGTACTTTAGGTGGTATCCGTCCAAACAACACCAACAGCGTCTGAAGTACCGCGTTCGAGAACCGTGCACCCATGGGTGTCCAGTCTGTACAGTAGATCAATATCTTGCCTCAATGGCAGAGCGAAAAAAGGACCAACCAATGAGTCGCTCGATATTATCGACGACAATTACACTGAGAGGGCTCTTGTAGCTGTCAGCGAAGACCTTGGTGATCGCCGCAACTTTTTGGCTCTCGGAGTATCCGACCATATTATCAGGAGAAATCAACTTGATGAACGGGAACTCTGATGCTTGTGCGATCGATACACCCAGCGCAGTCTTACCAGCACCAGGAGGACCGTGGAGGAGCACACTAACCAGATGTGTGCGTGTTGATGAGCGCACTTGCTCCACGAGTAGCTCTCCCGATCGTAAAATTTCCTGCGGGTAGAAGTTAGCAAAAGTAAATTTCAACAAAGACAAACTCACATCGACTACGGAATCGAAATGAATGATCCCATTCTGTATAGCTTGCGCAAGCTCCTCCTCAGAAACACCAAACGCAGGATGAACTTCGTCCAAAGCATTCAAGAAATCTCCCCGATTAACACGGAGGTTCGCCACATCAGCGGAAATACCAGCTACCGTCCCAACCTTGACATGACGATTCAACGCGAAACTTGACGCGCTCTTGATAAGACCGCTAATCTCAGCACCAGAAAAGTTTTTGGTCGACGCAGCGAGCTCGTGCAGATCGACATCGGATTCCATGACTGCGTTCATACGCATCTTGTTTGTATGGATACCGAGAATCTGATAACGTCCGTTTTCGTCTGGTAACGAGATTTCCATGTGTACCTCGAGACGACCAGGACGCAAAAGAGCCTCGTCGATCATATCTTTGCGGTTAGTCATACCGATAATGAGGATGTTGTTCAGCTTGTCGACACCGTCCATCTACAATGACGTGATGAATATTGTATATGGGATATCAGGATTGGATTTCACCTTCGAGAGCAACTGATTGACGACAGTGTCACCAACGCCAGTGCCATTGTTTGTAGAGCCACGTTGTTTAAAGATAGCATCCAACTCATCAAATATGATGATGTGAAGACCACTGTCTTCGCCTTTCTCCTTGTACTGGGATGGAAATGACAACCCGTTGAATGCGTAAAGAAAGAATAGGTGTAAGTACCTCCTTCTCCGCGTCGGCGAAGAGTTTCCGGATGTTCTCTTCAGAAGCACCAACATATTTGCTGAGAATTTCTGGACCATTGACAATCTTTGGTTCTCTGGCATTTAGCATCTTTCCGATTTGTCGTGCGATGAGAGTCTTTCCAGTACCAGGAGGACCATGGAGTAATATTCCTAGTGCATTGTGAGCTATCTTGAAAAAGGAGTTTCGATATCAGAGACGAACCTTTGACATGTTCTATACCAAGTTTCTCGACGAGACCGGGGGGAAATACACGCGATGCGAATGCACGACGGAAGATTTCGGCGAACTCTGAGTCTAAACCACCGATACCCATGTCCTCAAACTTGAAATTAGGAGCGAGGATAGCGTTTGGCGGGGGTCTAATGGGGTACAATTAGGCTGGAAAACTTGAATCGTCGGGCTCGGCTTACTTTGTGGCACTCGACTTAATTTTGATCTGACTATCCGGTGCCTTCATGATCGTAACGTCGGTTCTGTCCATGATGATACCGAAATTTTGATGTTGACCAGGTCGCTGGTTGGTAGGAGGCACACCTCGTCGTTGCTCGTCGGCTAACTCTAGGGTGCTGACCGCTTTGACAGTCCCTCTGAGGAACTGCCCGTGAAATTCAAATATGATGACTCCATCGACAGCCATGACGATACCATTGTACGCTCTCAGGAAGATTTTGGCTATATCGTCGGCGGAGAATACCTCGGCGATGACCTTTCCCCGGTTATTGAAGCCAACCTCCAGGTCGAGGGATTGGAGGAATGCAGGAGCCCTTGGGTGTGGCGGTGGGGGGAGAATTTCGATAGTAACCTGATCCCCGGCCAGCGACAGCCCCATCCACTGTCGTTGGACAGCAGATGCACCGATTGTTCCCCGGAGGAGTTTGTTAGTGTCATCGTGCCTGAAACCCGTTGAGAAACATCTTCAGAAGCGTATCATCAAACATACTTGACCGTTACTGCGAAGGTTCCATTGACAAGAACGTGTTGATTCTGCGGAAAGTCACTGGGATGAACTATGATACAATTTGTCAAGGCAAGTTCGTCGCTCGGTGATCCTACTACTCCGAATCTAGGGAAGACTCAGCATCTGTTGTTCGTACCAGTTGTACAAGAGCGACACACTTTCCGCTCGCACTTGCAGAAGATGCATTGCGATCATACTGTTGTCTTTTCTCAAAGAGTGCATTTGAAGAATCGTTGTATTGTCTCCTCTCAAAGAGTGCACTTGAAGGATCATTGTATGGTGTAGGAGAAGGATTATATTGAGATGAGTGTGGTGGTGGTGGTCGCATGCCAGATCGTGGACCAGTGGGCAAAGATTGGTCGGGTACGCGTCTGTAAGTCCCAGGAGGGGGAGGAGGGGGAGTGTTCCCGCCGCGATTGAAGAAGCTCATGGTGGTCGTGGTTCAAGTAGAATGAGTTCGTGTACGTGTCTATACGTTGTTGAAATTGAAAGCACAGTTAAAAGTCGTCACTGCCACAATAACTCAATCCCATGCGAGCCCGCTTACGTATTTGACTACAACCATCCCTGACAACTTCAATCAATGGTGGTATCGCCTATGGCGTCCAATACGCCTAAGGCGGCTACCTCCGTTATCTCAAGGTTATCTGAAACTGTACCAGCAGATGAGTCGTGCCAGCTCCTCGGTCCAACTGCTCTCGTCAGAGGCCATCCCACGCCTTAAATCACAGGTCCTGACGAATCCTATTCCAGGTTGTGCAAGCTGCCCTTGGAGTATTTGTGATTCTTTCCCTAGTGTATAAACGTCATAGGGAGCCGAGAAAGCGTCCGTGGGCAATATGGTGAGCCGATCTTCTTTCTTGGTGGCAGAAGTTATGGTTTGACCCAAGCGCACAGGGTCTTCGATGTATCTAAACAAGTCGCTGGCCAAATGTTCGTCCATGGTGCCAATGTTCTTGCTTCTGACATTATTTCAGAATACACGTCTGGGAATGCGTGTGTTTTCTACTTTCTCCATATCTTACTAGATACAACACTTGGTGAGCCACCTGTTCACAGAATCCAAAAGTATTTCCTAAACTATCACAGGTGTTGGGATAATATACCTCATCCTCCATGTGCTCAACGATATCATCACAAAAAAACTCAAGTGGGAAGGTTTTGAATCCGGCGTGTACGGCGATCCACCGTCTTTCAAATTTTGGTCTAGACAAGCAGCAGTCTACGTCCTCGTGCTTACAACAATGAAGACCATCGTCATTATCATCATAGTGACCATCCCACGAATATTTGACGTCGGAGAGTGGCTTCTGAGTTGGACACGTGTCGGGAAAGGCGATTCGGTTCAAGTCATCTTGTACGACATTCATCTCACTCATAACCTTCAGTTGATCTTACCTATGCAGCGTTATGGGAATCTTCCCTATCATCATGAACGTCCTCCAATTCTGGTTGATTGACTCTATAGTCAAAGCATCTAACAAAGCACTAGTACTGGAAGACGACCACCACGCTACATCCTACGACAGAGAACCCCTTTTCAATGCGCCAGATGAAGATGATGATGATGATGATCACTATCAGCATCACGACATTGAGCATGCGCGTACACGTCCACGTTCGCGCTCTCCTGCTCCACCCATTCACAAGCGTTCCATAGACTCAGAGGAATACAAAAGCCGCACCGCCTCTCTGGACGAACCAGCTGACCACTCCTACCCACCAAGCCTTGCCAATAGCCACTCCTCTATTGCTTCACAATCCAGGCCCCCCAAGAATCTGCTTAAGAATGCTAAACGGCGAGCGCCACCCGCACCATTAAACGTACACATTGATTATCCTCGTGCGGTGAATTCGCCGAGTGTGTTAGCATCCCACTCGGCAGCGCCGATACCTTCGGGCCGAGACCAGGATGTCGAGGTGAATGTGGATTGTGTTGCTGCCGATGTATGGACGGAGGACTGGGGTGATCAGGAGGATTGGGCTGATAGGGTCGGGGAGGAGGATTGGACAGGTCGGAGGCTTGAACACAAGAAGGATACATTGAAGGGGGTTTGGAATAAAAATAACACTTCAGTTAACGTAGGACCATAGCATTTTGATATGGTTATTCTGGATTTTTTTGTATATTATTATAAAAGCTAATGTAGTTGCGCCACATGCGGAATGACTCGCGCAAAGTTGTTTTATGGTGTACATACCTTCTAAGTCCTGTCGTTTTGCTGAGGTAAAGGATGGAAGCTGGCAAAATCACTTTCATTCTCGATATTCAGCTGAGCTTCTAAGTCCTGTCGTTTTGCTGAGGTAAAGGATGGAAGCTGGCAAAATCACTTTCATTCTCGATATTCAGCTGAGGGATATATGGTTGAGACAAAATTTTCATTCTCAATGACGGAATTTGGTTCAGAACCCCCGGCGGGACTCGAACCCGCAACCTCCAGATTCAGATACTACAAGAGTAGAAGTCTGACGTCATAACCATTAGACAACGGGGGCTTGTGTTCATACTTCCTCTAGAGAATATGCAGGACATGCGAGTAGCTCAGTACATATATGGAAAACAGACCGCGGAAGAGAGACATTTAGAGTGAGATCGTTGTGGCTCTTTGAAGCTTATAAAGTTCATAGTATTAGTAATTCGACTGTGAGCAGTCTTCCCCTGCAACTTGCCAGGAGCCAGGAGCCACGGACGTGGACAGCCAGTGATCAAATGGCAGCACGTGAGGCTTGACGCGTCAAAAATAATTTTGGGCTTGTCAATGTTATCCACCCGGTGATCGACGTTGTTTATAACTCTCACTGACCTGGGAATGTCAGAAACTCCCTCCATTGCAGAAGACGCCCCCAAGCCTAATAGTGCTACATTTAACCTAGAAACAATACTGAGTGACAATCATGAAGCCGTCGAGCACCCAGGCACGCTTCGCAACGGAGTAACAGCCGTTGGGTGGGATGAGGAAGGAGCTGAGAATCAGGCTGCTGAAGGCTATTGCGTCGAGTGCGAAGGTGAGTCCAGTTATATATGTGTACATAATTAGCTTATGGATTCCGATGATCTAAAGATCAGCCTGCTCAGGTGCTTTGTGAAACGTGTGCGGATGCATATTGTGAAGTGTGCTTTGCTGCGCAACATAGGAAGGGCTCGAGAAGGTCACATAAATCTCAGCCTTTGTCTGTACATGGAGAAAGCAAGTCTGCGGAGCCTGCTACTACCGATGACGCAACGAGAGAGGACTCTGTAAGATACCCTGAAATCACTTGTCGTCTTAATGACCGAACATTTATCTAGATGGACGTGGAGGAGGACGGCGATAATGAATCAGATAACGAGGAATGGGAAACAGTCACTGCCAGACCGTCGAGTGAAGTACTAGGTGCACAGCCTGCCGTCGGTGCGAAAGTTGGCGAGTGGTTCGTGGACCGAGCAAGGTACATTCCTCTTCGCCTCACTCTCGCCGAACGCAAGTACCTCCGTCTTCTGGAGGCTGCTCTCAATGTTTCCGAATACACTGATAAAATCGACACTATCGGCTTCGGACTTTCCAAAGCAAGGAGGATTGTGCAACAAATCCGGGAACTTTGTGCAATCATGTCTGGTCTACTGCTCGCAGCGGATTACAAGCGAGGGCAGGAACTTTTCACAGATCGGGACTTTGAATCCAACGCAGAGTTTTATCAAACGATATTCGAACTTGGACGAAGACACAAGATCATGAATCCTGACAAGATGAGGACTACGTACGGAAAACTCATCTATCTCCTTCAGGTCGGAGATGTTCTTCATTCGTTTTTTCCCTTTTCTTAACACTCAATTCAGGACAGTCAATCACCAGACGTGAAGGATCTGCTCAATTTTTCTTGCGTCCGACCTATTAAAACCGTCTATTCTATTCTGGAGGAGCACGGGGCGGTCGACCTTCTGCGAGATGATCTCATCACCATTGCGACCAAGGAAATCTACTCAGAAGGTCGAATGCGGCGAGATATCCAGAAAGATATTAAAAGCAAGGAACGAGCCATAGAAACTCTTGCGGCACGTTACGAGCGTAGTGGACTTTCTCAAGAAAAGCTACGGCAATGCCTTTACTCTATCGGTGACAACCATGCTTTCCTTCGCGCGAATCGTGACCCATGCGACCGGATGATTAATTACCTGAAGGAGTACTTCCATCCAACACAAGCTAAGGACAGCAAAAGCAGTCTTGCTATCCGAAGTGGCAAAAACGGCGCAAGGCTTTCTCATGACCACGGGAAACAATATGCGTATGTTCTCCAGAGCTTGACGCTTTGGAGAGAAATCCTACATGGTAAGATGGTCTTTATCGATGCTTGTGATCATGAAGCTGAAGTGGCTGTGTAGATATGTTCCATCTCTGGTCATTGGCAGAGCAGGATCTACTCGCTGAAAACGTCCCATATCGCCTGCGTGATACTGGCCAGGGCTTGAATCGCGTTCAGGCATCACCAAAAACCTCTCGCATGATGCACAATATTCTTCACAAAGCACAGAAGAGTGTTGGTAAATGGATAGGCTCAAGCGTTATTCACATGGGCGACCACAACGTTCCTAACGCCTTGATGTTCATTGACAAGTATACCCAAATCTATCGTATTCTTCTTCCCATCTGCAATACTCTTTCTCAAATACCCTCTCTCGCTGCGAAGCCTGCCTTGTGTTCGTACATTGATGACGAGTTTGGATCGACAGAGAACCTGACGCGAGAGATCCTGGGTGATTTCTTCCGTCATGGGTTCGATGGTTCTGGAGCGGACAACTTTTTTGATGCTGGTAGTTGCATCGATGGAAGGCTTACAAGTGCATGGAACTGGTGTGCTACAATCGAGAAGAAGAGATATTTCCATGTCTTTTTGTTGGCAGGTATGTCCAATTGGTGGTCTATTGATGAAAATAAATAAATAACTGACAATGGGACTATAGGTTTCGTGGGCTTTGACGGCGAATGGTGATAGAGGTAGAGAGGCAGACTTTGAGGAACTTATCGCAAGACTAGATGTCTAGACGACCACTCATTACCCCATGTCCCTGGATATTTTCACTAATGGATGTCGCATTTACACAGATCATGAAGTTGCATAACTTTCTATGTACTCAGCTCACGTAAAGCTACCGGAGAGTGAGATCACCCCCCTAAATTTGCCAGATATCCATACATAAAATGGGGATGGTATGCAGCCGGGACAGAACTTTGCTACTCGAAGTTTGTTTTTTTCTCATCGGTAAAAGCCGGTCAACGGCCTGACACTGATTTTTAGATTTTTGAGAATAGAAGACGGAAAAACTCTGCCCGACCCCGGTGTCAGTTGTGAATCTCCTGGACAGACACCTTCCAAATAAGTTACCACACACACACAACCTACGGGAATTCTCTCGGAACCAATGTATTCGTGCACGCCACCGTACTTGACGGAGATAGATGTGGCGTTATGTAATGTATAACCACTCAGATAAAGAATGAAAAACAACCAATCATTCCCAAGAAATGGTATTACCCATGATCAAGCTACATTTTGGGGTTGTCCAAGACCTGCTGATCGCTTCGCGTTCACCACGACATCTAGAATTCCGTTGAGACCAGACTTCCATGCCAATAGCCTCTTTTGGAGGGCTTCCCACTCTTCTTTCTCAAACGTCCGCGCGGTCGCTCGTGTGATGTGTACGCTCTGTGTAGTCTGTGAGAGTTTACCCCACACCAGCTGCGCCCGGATAACTACAATTCCCGTGAGATTACTTTCTAGAGGGCGAAGAAAGATCATAATACCATCGATGACCCACTTTTCAACTTCAGTAACATCTACTTGAAGGGCCTCGGCCACTTTCGAGTATGGCAGATCACGACCGACATGCTGGAAGGCGAGGGAGGCAAGTGTAAGCAATCGAATTTTATGCTCTAGTTGCGTACGGTCCAATTCTGTAGAGTGTTAGACTGGTTCAGGCACATGTGGTGACGATGCGTACTGTACTTGTCAAAAACAATTGGGTGGGATCCTATCCAGGCATTGAACTCTGTGAGGCTGTCGCTAAGGAATATCCGGAGAAGGGAATATAGTTCGTGATCTTTCGCTGAAATAACCGCGTCAAGCTTGAATAGAGGGTCGAAGTCGAAAACGTTGGGGAGTCTTAATGCTGTCACAATTAGGTCGATAGCGCCTTCTTGGGCGGTTGGGGACGTTGACGGCAATGTTTGTACATAAAGTCGCTCATATTCATAAGCTACTTCTCTGGAAAATACGATGAGCAAGAAAAGACGTAGGCATCATAGATGAACACACAGTTGTGACTCCGCCTCGTACGCGCCAGAAATCGTTTTGAGGAATGAAGCCTTCTCAGTTGAATCAACATTCCATTCCGACAGCCACTTCTCCACGTTTGTACGGGAAATTTGGAGTACGTCAAGATCGCCGTTGGCGCTGGAGAGTTGTATGAGGGAACTGTAAACGAGAGGTCGAATGGATGATGTGCGTTCAGTGGCGTTGAATAGGTTTGATAGTCTAAAGCGCTGTTTTGTCAAGGATGATTCCCTCCAGCGTAGAAATGACATCGTACATGCGGTATTTGAGGAATTTTTGTGTTGCGGGTTCTTCTACAAGAAGCTGAATGAAAGCATTCACGTAGTTTTTAGTGTCAGACCCATCAGACGCGTACAGGGAATACAAATGTGAGAATAGGAGGTTGAAGAAACCTTCGATTTCTATTTTCGAGATGGTGAACAGACATCTCTAAAGAAGAAAAAAAGTACGTACCTTTCTCCGTGCCATCACCAAGGCCCTTCACTTCGACCACCACCATCTTGAAAAGACTACGCTTCCGTTCAACATCTTCTTCAAGTGGTTTTTGTCCCTCGGATGTCTTGAGGGCGTCTTGGAAAGGGCGTATAAAAGCAGTACGTTCTTCTTCTGATCGATTTCGAACAATATAGTTAACCAATTCTTGTATCTGTACAGATATTGAGATCACATGGATAGAGGCCTCGATTAGAAGGTCTTGCCTGCTCCTCAAACGTTCCTTCGGCGAAGACTGAAACCGAGTCCGTTCCAGCCATGTTGTAAGGGGTAGTGTAGTGTAAACAGCCTAATCAAAAATTCTGGAGGAAGTCCCAGCATAACAAGTGCAAAGCAACTGTGATCACTAGTAAGTAGCACTGCTACAGAAACCTCTATCCTAAGCAATACGTTTATCAATACGGCATGGATCCATTCATATATGGCCTCTTCGATTATGTACCTCCCTATTTCCGCTATCAAATCTCGGTCCGTGTTCGATATCGTCTGACCGGCAGCAGCCTGGTAATAACACGCCATTCCCGGGCCTTTATTGAGAGCATAATAGGTAAGTAGTCTGGAGCTATCACCTGCTATTACATAGTATCTCAACGCGTTCATAGTTGTCGTACAGACTAAATGCTTGCTTTTTTGTTGACTCGGACTCAAAGTCCTATCATTACCCGAGTCTTCTTTGCTTCGAAGATCGAGAGCACATGGACAGCCAAGCATGCATGGTTGTCAAGGCCTAATTATATGGGTATGAGCTAAGCCTAAAATCAAGCCTTAAATCAACGTGAGATGTGTATACACGAATAAGCGAATTACCTATTGACAGGCTGAATGATATATAAGCCCTATCTCAAAACGGAGCCACTCCCAGGACGCCATGCGAATCCATCTCTTTTGTGGACTCCTCCCCGTACTTTGTCTTGTTCCGAGTAGCTGGGCGCTTCCTCCCACGCGATGGTCCCATAAAGTCAAGGAGAGTATAATCCCTCCTCGCGGATGGACAAATGGCGGTATCCCACCTGCAAACCACAATATCATCCTTCGCATTGCTCTCCCGCAACCCAACTTCCATATCTTGGAGAAACACCTGTACGAAGTCAGCGACCCAGATCACGAACGTTATGGTGACCATCTATCCAAGGAGGAGACCGAGGCGCTGGTGGCACCCCACCAGTCGAGTATCGATGCTGTTAATGAATGGCTGGAATACTATGGCGTACAAGAGACTGACCTCATTCGATCCCCTGCCAAGGATTGGATAACCATTACAGTT
The DNA here is from genome assembly GCA_018221735.1 of Termitomyces sp. K1Aa. Taxonomy (NCBI): domain Eukaryota; kingdom Fungi; phylum Basidiomycota; class Agaricomycetes; order Agaricales; family Lyophyllaceae; genus Termitomyces; species Termitomyces sp. K1Aa. The sequence continues at coordinate 12,091 of JABAJX010000029.1, forward strand.
CCGATTAGCTTGGCCGAAAAGATGCTTGACACGGTACGTTATCCATCATTACCTCGGTGTTCTCGGAGTTCCCTATCTCATTCAGCTCTAGAAATACAATGTCTGGAAGCATACGAGTGGCGACGAGATGGTCAGAACCACCAGTTATAGTCTACCCGAGAGCCTCCATGAGCATATTGATCTTGTGCAACCTACAACCATGTTTGGTCGTTTCAAGCGAGATAGGTCTACTATCGTTTGGCTTGACGAGGAGGCAGAAAAGCCCGTTCAGAAGGCGCATAATTTTGCGACTTCAATGATAGATTCGGGGTCTGGTGCCATCGTTGATGCCAGTTGCAACACTACAATCACGATCAAATGCTTGAAACAACTCTATAACGCTGTCGATTTCTCTGCAAAGCCCGCCAAGAACAACTCGATCGGAATAACTGGTTATCTCGAAGAATTTGCAAACATGCAAGATCTACAGTCATTCTATGCTGATCAGCGGCCTGACGCTCTGAATTCGTCCTTTAAATTCCACTCTGTCAAGGGTCGGTCTGAAGTTTATTCGTTTTACTGTCATCGTCCTCAACAATGTCTCAGGTGGCCAAAATGATCAAAATTTGTCCAACGCTGGTCCAGAGGCGAATTTGGACGTCCAATTTGCGTTTGGTTTGTCTTTCCCAATTCCGGTACGTCCGGAGCCCTTTAAGTAGTAATTTGAAGAACCTTGAGGACATTGTTGAAATTAACCATTGTAGGGCACATTCTATTCCACTGCTGGTCGGCCACCTTTCATTCCCGATGTCAATACACCCACTGACACCAACGAGTACTTATTTTTTCAATGGTTTTAACTTTCTTCCCCTGATATTGAGTCTGATTCTAGGCCTTATACTGATTGGCTCGACTTTGTCTTAGCTAGGAATGACACACCTTTGGTCATCTCTACAAGCTATGGTGACGATGAGCAAACAGGTAATGGATGCACTTGGTGGAAGATTTTGAAATACTCATATGATCTCCTCAGTTCCTCGGACTTTTGCCATCCGTGCATGCCAAGGTTTCGCCCAACTCGGTCTGTCTGCGCTCGCTGTTATTTAACCACTCGACCATCCTGACATATTCACGACTAGGTGTTCGTGGAGTCTCTCTCCTCTTCTCATCTGGCGATGGAGGTGTTGGGGACAATGACCCAGACCCAACCACTCAGACCTGTTTCACTAACGATGGCAAAAACGAAACCAAATTCCTTCCCAGCTTCCCTGCCTCGTACGTTAATTCTTCTCATCGTGATTAGATTCTCATCAACATATACAGATGTCCCTTGTATAATGCCTCATCCATCTTAGTCGAACCATTTTCTGATCTTTCGCTTTAGTGTCACTGTGGTGGGAGGAACAACCGGCATTCCTGAAGTAGCAGTGTCTCGATTTTTCTCTGGCGGTGGTTTCAGCAATTATGTCAGTTTGATGGAAATGCTTGGCAATTCGATGTTCTCAATCGTTGTTGGCAGTTCGACCGTCCACCATATCAAGATAACGCTGTGAAAAACTATCTTGCGGCCCTTCCCCAAGGGACCTACAAAGGTCTTTTCAATCCGTAAGTTTTACCTCTAATCTTATCTGTACAATGACAGTTCATCGAAAGGATTCATTAGTAACGGGAGGGTATGGCAATAAGTCGTTATCGGACACTGCCTCATCTCATACTCCATCTGCAGGCCTTCCCTGATGTTTCCGCACAATCCGATCGCTTCAGGATTTTCCTCTCCGGAAGTCCTATACTAATTGGTGGCACTTCAGCTTCATCACCCGCTTTTGCTGGTTTTGTAGCCCTTCTGAATGATGTTCGACTTGGGCGTGGAAAGAAACCTCTAGGTTTCTTAAACCCTCTTCTGTATTCGAAGGGTATGAGTGGATTCAATGACATCACTGTTGGGCATAACTCTGGGTGTGGAACGACTGGCTTCAATGTATGTATTGAATTATCCTTCCAAGCTATGACCGTCACTGACGATTTGAATTCATCGTAGGCAACGAAAGGCTGGGATCCCGGTAAGAATTCGTTTCTGTTCCGACGATTTTCTGACCGATAACATTAATATTTCAGTCACTGGACTTGGTACGCCAAACTTTGGGAAACTCAAGGAGATAGTAATGTAGAGTGACTAATGCTGTGTGAATTGAATGTACTCTTTCTTGGTGTTTCTTGCTACTCTTCGAGACTTTCGAATCCCGCTCCTACATACCCGGAAAGCCTCTTGATTCCCGGCTTCATATGAAGTTTTCGTTGTTGTGTGCACACCACTGACCATACGTGGTACTGTCATGTGTTCTATGGCTCACGAGGGCACGACGGAGCAGTAGGCGTTTATTCATAGAGAGAATCTTGTTCCCTGGGACACTCGATCAACGTATCTGGTGTATACTATCCAAAATTTCTTTGGGATCTCAGATACGCCAATGGTCTTTGAAGTCGACGTTCACTTGCTTCTTCACTCCATGTGCACGCAACCATGTGTTTCTCGGACGACGGCAACGACTATTACATAACTTCTAATCAGACGTTGTATAGAAGCCTCGGAGAGAAATGGGTTGTCCTCGAGGTTGTCTTCTATACTCGGTCCTATGCGCCCCACGATCACTTTGGAGACACTCGAAAATGCAAACACTTACCTGGCGGATCTTTAGAGCTAAAAATAGATCGTGTATGTTGGTTCAAGATCCTTTCGATGGGCGACCCACGCCGTGGCTGACTATGCTTGGCCTCGTGGGAGGCTGTATGAATAGGAGCCTAGGGCAAATATTCGACTTATAAAAAGTCCGTGCTCGAAGTGAAGGACCCAAGTCATCATGAAAGTTTTTTTTTGTGGTGGACTCCTTTTCCTTGCTCTCATCCCTTTCGTGGTCGCTTCTCCATCCAAAGTCAAGGAGAGTATCATCCCTCCCCGCGGTTGGACAAGGCGCAATGCACCTCCTCCTGACCACAAGATCGTTCTTCGTGTCGGTCTACCTCAACTCAACTTTCATAAACTCGAAGCACATCTTTTTGAAGTGAGCGATCCGTACCATCCCAGGTATGGCGCGCACTTGTCAAAAGAGGAGGTAGACGCGCTTGTTGCTCCTCATCCAGACAGTCTCAATGCGGTCAATGACTGGCTAGGCTCGTATGGTATCCAGAACAGCGACGTTACCCGGTCGTCTGCTGGGGATTGGATCACGATCATACTTCCCGTCCACATGGTCGAGAAGATGCTAGACACTGCGAGTAGCCATCTTCAACCCCTCTACATATGAATCACTGAACCCGTTTACAGAAATATTATATCTGGCAACATGACAATGGTAACACTATCGTTCGAACCACTAGTTACAGTCTTCCAGAACACCTACACGACCACGTTGATGTCATTCAGCCAACGACCACATTTGCACAGCTCCAAAAGATGAAATCGACGATTGTATGGTCTGAAGAAATCGTAGCAGACGCTTCTGTCCAGAACCTCGGTCCAATTGTGAATGCTAAGACTGGCGTCTCGGTCGACGCCAGTTGCAATACTACCATCACCATCAATTGTCTAAAGCAGCTTTACAATGCTGTTGGCCTAACACCGTCCGCCGTTGGGAACTCGATTGCCGTCACTGGCTATCTTGAGCAGTTTGCAAACTTTAAAGATCTTCAATCCTTCTATGTTGATCAAAATCCAGCGGCTGTGAACTCCACTTTCGATGTTATCTCTGTGAATGGTCGGTCACCTCGTTCACTCGCTAGAAACCTGTCTGACAATTTCCTGGACCAGGCGGCCTCAACAATCAAACCCTGTCTGAAGCTGGTGCTGAGGCTAATCTCGACGTACAATTTGCTTTCGGCTTGGCTTTCCCGATCCCAGTAATGTCACTTGTCATAAAGATCATATGCGCATCTGATGGAAACTGGTGAACAGGGCACTTTCTATACGACGGGGGGTCGTCCTCCTTTCATTCCTGACCTCGGTACTCCTAACAATACCAACGAGTCAGGTTCTTTCTATTTTGGTTTGCTTCAATTCAACTGAGTGTCGCGCAGGCCGTACCAGGAGTGGTTAGACTTTGTACTTTCACAATCAAGCTTGCCTCTCGTCATTTCCACTAGTTACGGTGATCATGAGCAAACCGGTTTGTCTTGCTTGTTTATTCTTGACCCCCGGCCTGATTCAACTTTTTTTCAGTTCCCAAGAGTTATGCTTTGCGCGTTTGTCAAGGCTTGGCACAACTTGGTGAGCCGAAATTGGGTGTTCAGACTACATCGAATACCTAAGAGTTCGTAGGTGCCCGCGGAGTTTCCTTGACATTCTCCTCGGGAGATTTTGGGGTTGGAGATGGCGACTCGAACCCCGCAACTCAAACGTGCTTAACCAACGACGGTACAAATTCTACTCGCTTCCAGCCCTTGTTCCCTGCATCGTATGTCGTAATTCTTCTCGTGGGATCTGACCTAACATCAGTTATTTACAGATGCCCCTAGTACATATCTTTCCTAATATCTTGAAATTGGTCCGAGTCCTGACCAATGTTTGCAAGTGTCACCTCTGTTGGTGGAACTGTGGGTGTCCCTGAAGTTGCAGTCAGTCGCTTCTTCTCTGGTGGCGGATTCAGTGACTACGTTAGTTCAACTTTTTTTTTTTTTTTTTTTTTTTCTGTGGTCAATTTGGTCCTTCACTTACCTGTTGCAGTTCGAACGCCCCGACTACCAGAATAACAGCGTCAACGCATTCTTGAAAACCCTTCCTGAAGGACTTTATAAAGGCCTTTTTAATCCGTGAGTACTCGACACTGTATAAATGGATATAATGTTTCTACCAATGTGACCTTTGAATCCTACAGTGCAGGCCGAGTAAGTTAATTATAATCACAGAATCGTGAATTGGACTAATGAGATTGACAGGGAATCCCTGATGTAGCTGCGCAAGGCGACCGATTCCGCATCTTTTTGGCAGGCGTACCGAGGAGTATTGGAGGCACATCTGCTTCGTCTCCGACATTCGCTGGGCTTGTCTCACTTCTCAACGATGCTCGATTGTCTCAAGGTCTACCTCCACTCGGTTTCTTGAACCCACTACTCTACACCAAGGGTTTGACGGGCTTCAATGATATCCTCGTCGGGCACAACCCTGGTTGCGGTACCGAGGGCTTCAATGTATGTGGCATATCTGACACTCCGGTGATTGACGAAGAAGTGCTGACCCAAGATTAACTAGGTCACTGAGGGATGGGATCCAGGTTAGTAAGATTTTTTGGTGTAGTGTTAATGATATCATAACGTCATTTTATATAGTGACTGGTCTCGGTACTCCCAATGTTATGGAGCTTCAGAAACTCCTCGTGTCGTAGCTCGTTTCTATTAGCAAAAAATTCTGGCAGTGCAGGTTATCAAATTGATACGTTGTCACATATTAGACTGTCCGAACAAGTAGCACTCACTTAGCAGAATTCAATTCGAGGTGCTCATGTGGTAACGCGACATTACGGATGCCGTGGTGGCTCCTTGTGGATGAATGTTGTTCCACCCGCTCATTATATCGGGCACCATCCCAGCACCCTCAGCCCAACCTTCCTCTTTGGACCTAGTGAAAGAGGGGGTAGTTCGGATCACTGAACTCATAGAGCCCGGCCCCCAGGATATGTGTCTCTTCTAGGCAGCTACCAGGTCATAACTGCCTGGGTCAACTGTACGGGATCTGTTGAGGATTGGTTCACAAGGCCATCTCTTTCAGCCCAGCAGAAAGATTTTGACGCTCAGGCTGGGTTCCCCCATCGATAATCCTCGCAGTGGCTAGATTGTTAGCCACCCTCAGGCTCTTACCGGAGAATCTCGCCACCCAGAACTTGAAGATGGGTCAGTAGTTGATTCGAGTTGCAATTCTGTGTAATTCGTCAAGTTAACTGCGAAAGGAAACCCTATGAATATAATAGGATATAACCTTGGTGTATACGCCAATGATCAGGATTTTAACGTTCCAACTTTTCTACTATGGGAATATCTGAGGCTTCTCGAGATCGTCAACGCCGTTGTGTCTCACCAGCGGGTTTACCGTTTTCACTTCTATCGGTGCAGAAAGCTCCTCTACTTACATCTGCTGCCCAGCAGGGGGACCTGCCCAATTAATAGTATCACTGTTGACCACTTTTTTCAAGATGAGCACAATCCATTTCAATGCAGGTTTTTTAACAATGAAAACATTGTGGACAGGCCTGTGTACACCTTGTAAGAGACCACGAAAGCTGTGCCTGGAATAATATTAACATGCAGACTGGTCACAGGACGGGGACGCCTGTCATTTGGAAAGTTCGAAGATTCGATAGTAGTAAATTAATCTGAGTAAAATCTATAGTTACAAGGAAGAAATACAGCGGAAACTATTTTCGCATCCGTTTCTTGAACCGCTCCATAACCTGCACATCAAATGTCAGTTCAGCACAAGAGGAAAGAAAGGGATGATTGGATACAGACCTGCTCATCGGTAGCCATTTGTTGTCGCTCGTGGTTGGAATGCCTCGGCGCGTCATCCTGAGGAGGTAATCCCATCGCTTCCAACTTAGCATCTCGAAGAATGTCAGCATCTGATTTTGCCTTTAGATTTGGGCGGTAGACTGCCGTCGTCATGAGATACGTTGAAATATATGGAGTGGTAATAGAGCTTACATCTAGTAGCAATGAGATGTTCTTCATCTTTGTTAGGTTTTCGACGCTCCTGTTTTTCCTCTGTGACTACACGCTTAGCTTTTTCCGTCTCTTCAATATTTTTCAGTCGAGCGCTGAGCAATATATAGTCAATTGTTATGAATAAGTAATAGAAAAGGCGATGACGTACTCCATCCCAAGATCTACCTCTGGTATAGCAGTAAGCATGGTCATACTGTTTGTGACACTGCCCTCTTCAGCAGGTTTTGGTTTGTCGACTTTCCACCGGTCAGCTAAATCATAGAGCGCCTCCTGAGGATCTCGTGGTCCTTTGCTGGCGTCAGGTTCCTTAGGTCTGCTGCGAATCTTCAAGTTCTCCTCTATATAAGCCATCCTTTATTCAAAAAAACCATTTAATAGATGAACAAACGAGAAGTAGAACGACCTACATATGCTTATCCACATCGAGGGCGTTCGTCTGTTGAGTAAAATTATTTGAACGAATAACTCTGCGAGCCCGGGCTGCCATCTCCTCTTCGTCGCTGGTGAAAGTAGAAAATGAGTCGAGTGATTGTGTTAGAAGAGCGACGTGTACAGACTCCTCATCATCCTCCCGCACACCTTTCCTGAGCCCACCTTGCTCTTCATCTTTCGGCAACTTTCTCTTCTTGCGGGCATCACCTTCGTTAAGCCTTGTAACATCTATCCCCTGACGCGACCTCCTCCACTTCCGAAGTTCAATGAGTTCTGCTAGGCTAGTTCGTTGAGTAACCATGTGAATGATGTCTCACTTTTGGTACATACGGCAAACCCTGCTCCTCCTCGTTCTCGGCCTGAGGTTCCTCCTGTGTCTCCGGCAAGACTTCTCGAATGCGTGGTTGAGGTCGGGTACGTTTCTTGATCATGATGTAACTTGTACTTGTTAGGAAGAAAATGAGTGAGTGGCTGTGTAACTAACTTTCTTTGTTTTTGAACCACAACATCAACGAAGTATCTACGAGGTTTCTCCTGTAGCAACCGTCTTGGGGTCTTCTATCTCCTCTATCTCCTCTATCTCGTCAAATGTACACCCGTCTTTCTTTCGCCTGGGAAGATTGTTGCACTTCTCTTGCCGTGGAACTGGTTCTGTTGAAATTAGTTCATGGCAGGGGTCATATGGCAATATTCCGTGACTCCTTGGAGGCGTGTGTCGAGGATTGAATACCGACTCTATGCTGATCAAAAGTTTCCATTCGGTGCCGTCCAGTTCCTTCAGTCTTTCGATTTACGTCCCAACTTCCCCTGTTGTAATTCTTGGACTTGTTCGAAGTAGCTCAAGACTTGATAGAAATGCAGGTATCACTCGGAATCAATCACGTGTTAGCTCCTGTTCCGGACCTTCTCTGAGAGCTTCGATGAGGTCGTGTTGAGAAGATCCACTCCCCATTGGAGAGATGGGTCATGCGTTTGTTATCCGGAGTTTACCGTCAGGCAGGCGTAGGAGCACCATTTCCACACCAGGAATGTGGCCTTCCTGCCGAGAACGAGCACCAACTGCCGATATACATGTCTTCGAATCCCATCGCTACATTTATGTATATATTTGCTACCTTGATTCAATCGGACATTCTTCGGAAGCCAAAGATTGTTATTCAATGTCTCGGTCTCGTTAAGGCTTGGTAAAGGCTCCTTTATGAAGCTTCTTGCATTGTGCGGTCACACTGATAGAATTTTCCTTGAGATTAATTTATGTAGAACAACTGAACCAGGCTCCTAAAAAGAAAACTACAACCTGTGGATTCGAACATGATCACCAATTCAGGAGAATCGTGTAGTGCAAGCATTACTTTGGGGTATCCGAAGAGCTATGCCTCCACAGCTCCCTAAAGCAGGCGATGATAAATGCGAAGATAGATATTAGTGTCTCAAATATACGCATAGATGTAGTTCTATAGGTTTCTCATGCAGGTCAGGATTTCAACGTTTATATGTAGTCCTATTGAAATCACGGAGACGGTACTTACACTCTGCAATCTATGTAAATTGAGGTTCTTTGTAAAGAAATTGATATACCCTCGTCCACATGACTTCATATCCATGTATTACTACTATACATTGTCCATATCATGAAAGGTATGAAAGATCATCCTACACGTTCCCATGATCACGGCTCTAGACTCACGAAGTTTTGACGAACCATTTGCCGATGCTACGATTGGCGTTGATCAATGCAAACTATTGAACCACTCCCATCAAGAATTCTTCCAGCTCAAATGATTCTTCAAGGAAGGCAAAGTCTGTTAAATTTCAGCATTTTGGGCCTCACAGCCACTCATTTACTCCTTCCGGGGGTCCTACTAGCCATCCCTTTGCGACTGAAACTCTTGATAACTCATTGTCCTCCCCTACAGTGGATCGCTTCACCCTGCTGTACGCGGTTTTGGTGTCCGCCACAACACTTAAAGTTCGTTGGGAATTAAATATTAAGCATCGATTCTCGGGCTTCCTTCCGAGTCCCGGGTCCGACTTCCTATTCGCGTCTACGTACGTTCTTTGCCCATGACCAGATGTGTATTATGATCTTAAACACATTTACATAAGAAACCAGATGCGGACTTTGCATTGTAGAAGATCGTGCACTTCATATGTACTTATGTATCGGTGGAGCAGTACTTACTGGAGGGAAAACGCTCCGAGTCGGCGGAAGCAAAATTATGATCGATCAGGTCTCGCGGGAGGCATGATCAATCCCTGATTTGATTGGTGGCTTAAATTAAATTACATGGGAAAGACCCAAGACCACCTTGAGAGTCCACACCATGACGCGGTACGGGGGGATGGGTCTGATGCATAATGGGTCAACTGTTCAACACAACTGGACCATCAGCCCGAGTACGTAGCCTGAGAGAATAATAGTCTGCACTAGGCCAAGAAACATTGAGTGAGTAGAAATATCGACCGTTCCTAGTACATAGTTGTAGTAAGCTGCGGTTGAACTAGGGTGGTGGAATACCTCACTGCCGACGTTGTATTCTAACAAGCTCAGGAAGTGTCCTGGGAATACAAAGTACATAAATGCGAAAATGATTAGTTTAGAACACAAAGGTCTTCACTCGAGGCATTTCTGACTGGCGCCTTACGATCAATGCGCCACACTGCACCCGGCTGTTGATAATGGAACTTCCTTACCTTGTCCAAGGTAGCCAGGCCTGGTCCGGGGCTATGTACCTTTGCTACAACTTGTCATCTTACGATGTACAGTCGGATAAGGCAACTTTTCTCTACCAACGGGGTTCATTGAAACTCTTGAACAACTCAACTGAGGAAAATGTATCCGGTCATTTCGGCCGAGGTCGGTATTTCCCGTATATGACACTGGCATACATATGTATCTTTGATGAATGATCGCGCTGAGTTAGACTAGTTAGAGTTCTGCAGTCATCAAGATTAATCTGGGTCAGGTGGAGGACGACTGGGGCAAGACGTAAACCTAATCTATAATGGGATGTGAGCCATCAGGTACTTTTAGGGAGCATTCTTAGCAGATCATGCGATTCTGATCATCAGTGAACTGTTTCTGTTTTTATGTAACCCCTATATGTACTTACAGGCCATTTCTCAGCCTCTTCACCCACGTCTCTTCTCAGGCCGGTTCCGGCAACTTTCTTTGCTATGCAACATCCTACGCTCACCAACGTTCGCATCCGTTCTGTTGTAGATGCCCACAGAATCTTCTACGCTGTCCAGAAGGGACGTTTGGAGAGGATCAAGAGACGTCTGGATGCGGACGAAAGAAACGCTCTTCGCTCAGGTTGTGTATATGTCTGGGAGCAAAGGGGGTCCCATGGTGTCGACGTCACGGGTTTGGGGATAGAGCGATTTACAGAGGGGAAGAAATGGACTGCTTCGCGCGTTCGAGACGTAAGTTCTCAGTGGATAAAGGTTATTTACTCTAATGTTTCTTCGTGAAAATATAGGAGTTCCTCTTCTACTACCAGATCAAGTACGTTACAGTCCTCGAATGATGAGCCTCGTGGCATATTGATCTCATCTAGGCCTCATGATGCTCCCGTTGATTGGGACCAGTTGATCAAGCAGACCTATTCGGTCTGGGTGAATAAAAAGGACGGGAAGAGAAAGTGGCATCTAAGTGCGTATATCCTATCTTGTGTTGTCACTCTCACTAAACATGCTGGGAAGCTGCTTATTTCTCAGAGAGAACCGTCAACGATCTCAAAACTATCGACGAGATCCCTGCTGTTAGCCATCTGTCTCCTCCACCGGGACTATATTCAAGCCCAAGAATCGGGAGAAGTCGACTTGATGGACGAGAGCGGCCAGAATCTGGCCGATCTAGAAAAGCGACCACGGACCGCCGATACGCACCATTCCCCAGTCCATCTTCACCAGAGCCTGTGATCATGCACAATCCGTACAATACATTCGATGATCGGTCACCACCTCAGTCAAGTCCATATCCAACGCACACAGTGGACCTTCCACCTATGAACGTTGTCCCATCGCAACAAAACCCCCCTCATTGCTCCAACGACGCCCCACTACTCGCATACGCTGTCCGCAGTAACCACGACACTCATATATCAAGAAGCTCTACACTGTCTTCCCCGGGGGAAGGATACTCAAATCAGATGTGGAGCGGAACAGCACCCACTGGCACTACCTATTCTTCTCTATCAGTCGGAAAAGACCTATCGCGAGTACAATACACGCAAAGGGCCATTAGCTTGCCGTCGGTAAATACAATATTCGACCAGCAGCAGCTTTTTGCTTCCGGTGAAGCCCCTGACTGGTCTCCTGTACATGCAATGTACCATAGCCCACATTCTTTTGAGATTGGCCTTCCGGTGGATTCGTATGAGTTGGCATCTCAGGATGGCTCAGAAGGAAGCAGGGAAAGTCAGAATTCTGGCCTTGCTCTCGCTCCCATTTTCGAGCGAAGGCGACCCGTGCAGCCTCGTAATTTCCTTGACGAAATGGCCCTTCGAAGTTTTCTGTAATTGACAGACTACATATGATCGGACAGACAGAAGACTCTTGTATCCGTACGCTTATATGTATATACCTGTCACTACGCACACCCTTGATCCACTGTTCTTTAACATTATATCAATTTAATTCATATATTGAGAGCTTGAGAGCAAGAATCTAACTCAAAAGGGTTCGGGTGTGAAGCAAGTAATTGATACTTTCGGGACAACAGTATAACCTCCGCCTAAAATTACAAGGGTTGCGTAACGAGATAATTTACGAAACATAGGTCATGAGCCTACACAAGTGGCGTATATATAATCAATCGTAAACTCAATTCATCCCTTTGGGTTCTAAGCAAAAAATTCATGTTCTGTCGAACTTGGAGTGGGATAGCCCGTAGGCTCTGTGGGCGCCTGCGTGTCATCGGGTGCAGGTTCCGCTGCAGGTGGAGGGGCGTCTTCAAACGCGTGAGCGCTGAGAACCGTAGGGATGGGAGACGCGTGACGAGACAAAATGGACTCTGGTGCACGCAAACCTCCGCGGCGGAGTCTCGGTGTTGGGGCATGTGCCCTCTCGTCACTGACTTCTGCGTCGGCCAACACCTCTTCCATCGTGGCAGGATCTCTGGGGACAGGAGGTGTTAGGTTGAACCATGGCACATTCGGAATATCTGACGCGTAGTGAGAGTCATCTACGTCGTGAGGGGAAGGAGCATCAGGGACCCATGAGTCGGAAGACTCAAGGCGACGATTACGGAAGAAAGGGAAGAACCGGCGAGCGGCCTGAACGTTGCGAAGAGGCTCCCAATGATCTGTTGATTCACTTGTTTCACCTCGAAATCTCGGATTTTCCCTTGTAGTAGAACGACGGCGATGGGTGAATTCATTGAAGTCAACAGTTCTAGATCGAGTAGGACGTCGAAGAGAAGGTTGACGAGTGAGAAGACTAGAACCGCCGGTACTCCTCATTGACCAAGGTCCGCTGCGGAAATGACTCTGGGTTATTGATTGAAGCACAGGCGATGTCGCTTCCTCTGTGGGTGGTGAAGGGCTTGGAATGGCACTTGCATTGTGTCCACCTCCGTATGCATCATACAAGTCAGAGTTGATACGAGTACCCTCGATAATTGTCCCATTGTCCAACATGCGTTCAAATATATCCTCATCTTCATCCATATCCACGTCTAGAGGTGGTGCGGTGATGTAATCCGGCAAAGTCGCAGAAACAGAACGACGCCGGGGAATGTAAGAAGGTGAACGATAGACCCGATTAGGTGCGGCCAGTTGTCGAAGACTCTTAGCAGAACGGTCGGCGATTAGCCTGCGGTCGTCGTTGATATTAGGCCGAGTACGTCGTTCTGCCAATTCCTGACATTTTACGGTTTAGCGTAGTAATTCATAGGTTGAAGATGGGAGCTCACTTTGACAAGAACTTCAATGAGAGAGGTAGTGAAGGAGTCGCCGGTTTCCAAATCATGAACAAAGTCCTCGTAAGTGATCATTGGTTCTGTCTTCTCGAGAGCGGCCCGCTTGATAGCGCCGGACCTACCCGAAAGTGCGCAGTGTGTACTTTCATGTCAGATTTAGTAGGTGAAATCGACATACACCAGATTTTTAATTTTGGAATGCAGGACATCGTCGGTGTAGTCGGGTGTCCTGTGCATCGACATGAGTTTATATTATTAAGCGCGGAGCTGCGCAGCGCACCATTTGCCCATTTTTGTACAGGAGATAAGTGCTATAAGTTAAGTAGAGGTAGAGGACGGAGAATGGCGGCGGTGGCCGATGGTTGAGTCCCAGGTTAACGAGGCCGGTAACCGTGAGATGGTGGTGAAGGAGAAAGGAAGAACTATCAAGCTCGCGACAACACATGTCAACACGTCGGTGTGGCTGGCAATTGCCTTTTTGGGACAATGCCCCGCTCATTGTGCTCCACCACCATCCTCTGTCCCGCTCCCGCTCCCGTTGCCATTCTCTGGAGCTGCTGTCCGTGTGCTTGGCGGGGTCTTAGTTCTATCCTTAGAGCTCAGGAGGCTCTGGAAGAAGCTTTGCAACACCTCGTGTGAAGCCTGCCCACTTGTAGGGCTTGCAGATCCGCCAGTCGGCGTAGGTGATCCTGGCCCTCGGCCAATCACAGGAGCCGTTGTACCTACCGGTGGTAAGCCAGCAGGCCGAACCAATGGCGCAGGATTGCGCGGTGGTCGCTTCGAGGGGTCCGATGGTACCCCTGCAGCCGGTGCACCAACGATACCTGTCTCCATCTCCGACAGGGCCCGTTCAACGTTTGGTAAGTTGAAGCTGCTACTCCCAAGTGGTCCAACAACTCCCGCAGATGCACTTGTGAGGTCGGTAGGATTGCGGAAGGCCTCACGAGGATCGCGGTCGGGTTTCTTTGCATTCTCATCATAGTGCTTCGCCAGGAAAGCCTGCTCTGGTGTTGGATTGTTGAAAGGGGGTAAAGGTTGTGACTACATTTTTGTCAAAAATCATGTGTGGCCGAGGAACACGGTGACACTTACCTTATTACCCTGGTCTGGAACGAGAGTCGCATATGAGCGTTTTGCTCCGCTACCCTCACTGTGATCGTCAGCTAGGTCTCTTTCCCAAGCTTCTCCCCAAAACTTAGCATCAAACCCATCTCTCATGACCGAGATCTTGCCCCAGCTATCCCACCCGGCGGGTACGACAATACGATCACGGTCTAGCGTGTTTGGTTTATGGCTGAAAGGGAATATATTGCGTATGGGTGCTTGAGGTTCGGTCCCAGATGCGATCGGAGGGGGGACAGGAGGAATGAAGAGAGCATGTAACGCGTATTGTCTCAATACTTGGAGTGTTGATGGAACTGTAGTTGTGTAGAACAACGAAGCTCCATCTGCAACGGTGATAAAAAGCTAGATCAACGATGAGAGTTTGAAGGGCTTACATTTCAGGCAAATAGTTCGAAGGACTTGCATGACTCCATCGGTCCTCTCTTCCCATTCTCCTCCTTTACCTTTGACCATACTTCCCATTCCTGACGCTCCCGCAGCCATGTCATTGCCTTCATCAATCAGGTCGGCCTTTGTGCATGCAACTATGATCGGAATGCCGGTAAAATTATGGGTGAAAGTGCCCTGCCCAAGTGGCAAAACTGTCCCAGAGAGTGTAGAATTCGCAGGAAGTGGGTCGGTGGAGGGCTCGGTGTAGTGTTGTAGATGATACTGTACTGGAATAATGAAATCAATGAGACGACGAATTGCCACGCATACACAGGAAACTACTCACATCTTTCACGCCCTTCTTCTCGTGTTATTTCTAGCTCACGCGAGACATCGCCTTTTGCCCACTTTTCTACCCACTGGAGCCATGTCTGTAGCTCCTCTACGAAAGACCATGGACGCGTCCAGTCTAATGCGATCATGACAAGTGTATTGGGTAACGACTGCCTCGGCGGCAAGAAGTGTGGTAGAAGAGACGTATACGATGACGATGCAGATGGAACGGTATATACAGAAAGGCGTGCAAGGGTATCTAGCAAAGTAACCTCCCATTACACGTTAGTCACTAATGCTGAGAATTGAGGACTTGCCTTCATCAGCGTCGTCGCGAACATCTGCAAAGTCATATCCAATAGCAAAGTCGCTCCTATCCTCATCTTTCTGTTCGTCTTCCAGTGGCTTCTGGAGGAGAGCAGACGCAAGAGTTGATTTGCCTGTTGATGGCTGGCCTAGGAGCAATATCTGTTTCGACGGGATAGAGCGCGACTTTGATACAGAATCTAGAATCGAAGACCACAGATCCTGCGGGGGCGTCTCTGGCGTCAACGAGCGTGAAATTTCCATTTCACAGGCAGCGATAACCGAATATCAGTGTGGTTGGCACGAAATGAGAACTTGAAGCTGAATGAAGTAACGATTTCGAATTCCGACGCTCATGCTCATTGCCTTCAACAACGACGAAACCCGCCACCACGCCGCCTAATAGAACAAGAAACCAGGCGCCCGTATCGAAGGTAGCCTACAACGACGTAATCATGTCCGCAGCGGTCGCCGTACCCCAACACAAACTCTACGAATCGCCCAATTCCCGATCAATCGAGGTCTTCGACTGGTTCATCACTGTATCTACCAATCCGATATCGAATGCATCCGAGTGCGATGCACTCCATGCCTCGCTTGGAATTCCGCTTCCAGAGATGACGTTTGGACGTAATCTATTGACATTGGAACATCGTCCATCGGGGTGGAAATATTCATTTACCACAGATCGTGCTCTGAGGAACGTACGAAATGGGGAGTTGCAAGAAGGCGATGGAGGGGTCAAGGTCGGCTACGCTGATAAGTGGCTTCAGAGTCGGTTAGTACGCAGATTCGGTATGATGTATCCCGGGCTCATACATATGATAGAACTGGTCCGTCGTCTACTCTGCCTATGCCACCGACAGTCCAGGCAAAACCATATGATTGGACATATACCACAGCATACACCGGCCACGAATCCTCAGATGCACCTTCACAAGACCCGATCGCGTCGTGGACTCAAGCAGACCCCGAAAATTCATCTCACGCAATCCCAATGGCAGAATTGACGCGTCCTGATCCCATTCTCTTCTACGCAGAAATCCCCTTATTTGAAGATGAGCTTCACGATAACGGATCATCCAGCCTCTTGGTGCGAATAGTAAGCATTCCAATTCCTCCTTTACACGTTTAATGATCGATGTTAAATCTTTTGCGCCACAGCGTGTGATGCCCACCTGTATATTTATTCTTTCTCGATTCACACTTCGCGTGGATAATGTTCTGTTCCGTACTTTTGACACGCGGATATACCACTCTTTCGCGTCTAAGCCCCCACTCATCATAAGGGAGACAAGTGGATGGGAAGCGCCATATGATCGCCTCAAGAGAGTAAGGTCCATCTTGGCTTCTTTGATATCTTGTTCTTGACGCCGAGTCTAGCACCTCCCAAAACGCGATGACCTCACACCTCTTACGGATCCAGCATTCATCGCTAAAATCTTGACAAGCCTACCGACCGAAGTATCGCAAAAGGAAGGTGCAAATACAAGATGGCGAGAACTCAGGCGAAGCGTCGAAATTGGTATCTTGAACTGATATGTATAGCCAGGGGAAAACACGACTCATGCGGACGGTTTTAAGGGTATTATAGTATAACCACTGAGTGTAACAACAATAGTACAATTGGGAAACTAAGGAACGAGCTAGTCACATGAGTTTTGCCTCCCGCTTGGATTGGGAAACCTGGGAAAGACGCTGACTCCTCAACGTCATCGATGTTCCTTGGGTATTCTTTCCTTTGGGTGCCGCAGGCGCAGCGGGAATATTCGTCTGTGATAGTGATATTCGAGTGTCGTCCGAGGCAAATCCGGGAATACGGATGTTGTGATTGCGTTCTAAGAAGCGGTTCGAAATCTTCAAGATGAGGTAAGGAAACTCTGATAGACGAACCCAGATGCAGTTGCAAGTCCTTGACTTCCAGTGAATCTCCGCCTCGGTGTTTGGCGAGGCGGCAGGCAAAGTTGGTCACAGAATCGATGAACTCGTCCGCAATAGAGAGTAGAAGCTGCCGATTATCAGTTGACTGAACACGTAAACGAGGACAGTCTCACATCCTCGACTTCCGGCTCAATTTTGACATTTGGATCGACACTTGCAACCAAATCTTGGATCGTCCGGCGCATGCTCTGGTCTCCAGGGGTATTCTTTCTTCTTGACCGATTATCATCCAAACTGAGCATTGTCGCGTCGTCTTGCGGCCTAGCCACCTGGGCAGGGGTACCTGACAAATACTGCTATCAGGACGGCGCCTATGCAGGCTGGTCCCAGGCTACAAACCGGATATGCGTCCACTTGGGATGCCTCCCGTAAGGGTTGGACGCGTCTGTGTCCACTGGACCGCGCCTGGATTCGTGACGTTCAGAGTTTGGCTGATGGCAGGGTAGTAATCGGCAGGATTAGTGGAACCGAGACTTGGAGGTTGCGAAACGTCGTGAGTTCTCAATGCGGGATTCGATGGAGTTTGGGGCTAAATCACCAAAACTTAAGCATGCTACTTCATAATAGAAAGCAAGGAATATACTTTTGGGGCTATAGCAGCTGGTGAGGGTGCTGACTTGTGTTTGTCTGCGAACTGCTTGAGCTTTGAAAGGGCATATATACGTCGATCGATTATAACGAGATGAACACACGAGGGCTTACTTGCATAATTTGGGCTTGATTAAGCTTCCCTTGTTTCACAAGAGTGGCCATGTTTGAGAGAAGGATCTGGGCCATCCTTTCATTGGAGACTTGTTCTCCTGTATGACTCTTGAGAAGGTTTCCGAGAACGCCAATCATGTCTACAGTCTGAGGTTGTTGTTCGGTCGTCGTCGGAGTAGCACTTGTGCTGGCTGCTGCATTAGTGCTATTACTAGAGCTTGCGGCCGAAGTACTAGTGTCCATAGTCCGAGATAATGTTCACGTTCAAGTTAGGAGTGAACTTCAAGTTGGAAATAAACGAGAATAGATATGTGGCATGAGCTTCGGAACCAAACAGTGCACACCTTTGCATCATGATCAAATATTTTGCAAGTTCACTCTTGGGCACAAGATGGACGTTTCAAATATCCTCGCTTCGCATGCTGCCAAATAGCAAGTGCATTTATCCAATTCTCTTCATGTCATTGACAATTTCTCGTACAGTGCATCAGTCACAGTCGAGAAGGAGACACCTCTTGAAGTTGATTCTGGCTTTCTCACCGTGACAGACTCAAATCCAATAGATGAAGAGAGTTACAAGTCAGCCTTCTATTCTATCACTATTGACTCCATCCTCACGTATTGAACTAGTGAAAATCTTGAGCAACACCTTCAATCACTCGCACGAGAGGGCGCTCAAGCCCTTCTCGCATCCCTGTTTTCTCTTCCTACACAATCTTCTGCAGATGGCCCTCTAGCTCAACTGCCGCCACCGACAACGCAGATTCCTCGTGCAAAACCCCTACCGAAACCCAAACCTCAAACAAAGTGGGAGGCGTTTGCTGCTGCTAAGGGTATTCAGCACAAAAAACGGGATAAAAAAGTCTGGGACGAGGAGAGACAGGAGTGGGTTAACCGCTGGGGAAGAGATGGAAAGAATAAACAGGTTGAAGACCAATGGATTACGGAAGTTCCTCTCAACGCTGGTGAGCCCCGCTTGACGAGTTGATGATATAATCCTTCTTAATTTCGACATTAGATGCGGACTATGACCCAGGAAAAGTCGCTCGTGATGAACGCAAGGCACGGATTGCAAAGAACGCGAAACAGCATGCGCAGAACGTTGCTCGTGCCATAGCGACATCAAACCCTCGTGAGGCACGAAAACAGGAGATTGAAAAAACTCTGGCGACATCACGAATTAGCACTGCCAGCATGGGCAAATTTGACAAAAAACTAGAGGGAGAGAAAAAGATACGGGGTGTCAAGCGGAAGGTTGTTTGCCTTCCCTTCATTCTATCGAGATATTTTCGGTTGACATGCGATGCTCCCAGTTTGACCCATCAGAGCAATCTGTTTCAGAAGAAGCAAAAGCCTCAGTGGCACTGTTGTCGAAAATGGAGAGCGACTCAAGGAAGACGAGACGCGAGCCTCAGGCGGAAGAGAGTGTTATCAATACGCGAAAGGCAATTCGGTTTGCGAGCAAAGGTCGGGGTGGATTGGCGATGGCAAAAGGAGCTGCTGCTGGAGGACGAAGTGACCGTAAACGTGGTGGTAAACGATGACCAGTATTGCATTATGTTCTCTCTACTCATACGTTACTCATGGATTGTGAGTTACGCTCATTATCAACGCTCTAAGTTACACAGAGAACAAGCGCCAAGTCGAAGCTACCATCGAAATGTCCGAGCATTCGAACTGACCTCTCCATAACTTGGCAGATCTTCGCCTCCTAGCCCTTCAATGACAGCCCCAACATGGCCGCCGACCTGCCCCTCAACCCTCCATGACCATTCATTACCTTCAGGCCAGCGAAAATAATCGCCACCAAAGTTGACATTAATCTTCACAGCCCCTGACACACCCACCGCCGCATACACGTCCTGCTGTGTACGTGGGAGATACACGCCCGTGAATGCATTGTGCAAACGCATTCCGTTGTAGGTAAAGAATATTGCGCCTGTTTGGAACTCGAATCCACATCCCACAGTATCGCCTGGACCGGGTCTGATGGTGTTGCCGAGGAGGTAGTCGCGGCCACCGCACGGGTCCTCGAAGAATTTGCGCATGTCGTCGAGATGTAGTCCGGCGCTCAGTCTATTCCATCCTGGAAGGCGATATTCTGGGTATGGACGACAAGCCGTTCCTGGTAAAGGTCTTAATCAGTCATCTCGCTAGCTAAGGTGGCGCATCACTGTACGATAACTCACCAACAGCAACGAAGCCTTCTTCGACCATTTCAATTATGCTCACCTCGTAGTAAACGCCTTGTTTTCCTTGGATATCATATAGACCCGCAACAAGTGGGAAATTGCTCAAGATACAGGTGTCGCCGCACGTTAGTGATGTTTCTACTCTCGCGACGGCGTGTCCATTCTTCGCGTCTTCAGGATTACGGATACTGCCAATGAAACGATTCAGGCGGGGAGTCTCAAGACCCCAGACTTTACAACCAAGTGTATTGATGCGTTCGATGACGTTTGTGGGGAGAAGACGAGGAGGTTCCACTGGGTACGTCGCACAAAATTCCTCAGCGGCCTCAAATTCTTGTTCAGGTGCCTCATTCTTCAAGCCAAACTGGTGCTGATTTTTTGCTACGTCAGTATTTTGTTATATTCCATTGGATCTACTCTGGAAATGCGTACTGAGATCTCAGGAGCGGGAGCCCAGCCTGGAGGCGCTGATGGCGGTGGTTGATATCGAGGTTGGGTCTTAGATTTGCCAAAATTGAATAGATATGACATGTTGGTCGTTGTGGATAAAATGGCGAATAAATGCTAGACACCATCCATTCGTCGGCTACGTTACTCGACACCACAAGAGTCCCTGCACAGCCCCAGCGAAGCTCCGGTAGTGATAAGAGATAAGATCCGACGCTATCGAACAATTATTTTATTCTCCTTTCAAAAACCAACATCCTCGTCGAGAGCCCGGCATGCTCTTCTGTCCGACATGCGCCAACCTTCTTGTCATATCCTCTGAGACGGGTTACAACAAATGGGCCTGCAACACCTGTGCATATGAGTTTCCTATCACGAAACAGGTCGGGATAACTCGGTTGCTCAGCAACCCCCATTCTCTCTGAAGATTAAGCATACTCTCAGATGACATCTCGCACGAAGCTAAAGCGGAAGGAGATTGACGACGTTCTTGGAGGCGACGAGATGTGGGCGCATGCGGACAAGACTATGGGTGAGTGGCTATGTTAGCCATTGAATGGCTCGCGAATAACCTGCTATAGCCTCTTGTGATGCATGTAACCATAACCAAGCCTATTTCTATCAGCTTCAAATTCGGTCTGCTGATGAACCTATGACAACGTGTACGTGTAGTATTCTTTGATCATTAACCTCCTCTGACGACTTGTTGATATAGTTTACCGGTATGATTTTGCTGTAACAAGCGTTTCTGACCTGTGTCCAATCAATCTCTAAGGTGTACGTCGTGTGGACACCGATGGCGCGAAAATTGATCAGGCCTCATGGATGTGTTGTTGGGTTTTCTTCGTGAGTATGTACTACCTCACCGTCTCTGGTTTCTGGCGTCTTATCTTATGCACTTGCAATCAGTACCCTGAAACGTACGCGTGGCAAGCAGAACACAATACAACCGCCAGGCAGCGGGCCACGCTACTCCAGCACTGCTTTCAATCTAAGCAAAGACAAACAACGCGTGCGCCACTTCTGGATTCGATCATGATTTCCCTATGATTGAACACAAACGTCGAAAAAGATGACGGAGGGCGTGGTAGGGTGGAGATACCTTTGGGCTTCTGACTGTGATAAATGCAGGACCGGTACGCAAATGTCAGGAATGTTTACTCCATGATTGAAGTGTATATTTGGTGAAAGTATTGGACAAGTCATACAAGTTTGACTTACGAGTTTTAAGAATGCTGGCATGTAGGTAATTATATTGTTATTGATTTCTAAATGTCGCACGACGACTTGAAGCTCAGGTGAATCTCTGGCAAAGGAAATGTGCAGTAGTTGATGAAAATAATGAGAATTTGATTCTAATCTGCTGAGTATGTCAACGTCTGACACCGAGGCTTGAGTATAAACGCGGAGTGCCTCGACTGTCGAACAAAAATGGGGTAGATAAATGAGATCTAGTAGTCACGACTGTGTCACGAAGCCGAAGTCGGGTGCGACGGGGGTCGAAATCCTCCCGTGAGTCGTTATTTTCTGGCCATCAGTCACACCGGCTTTCGACTTTGTTTTTCACCACATCCTCCAGGCCACTTGGGCCCCCGACACTGCCTCTCCGCCACTTGACTCTGCGCCTACAATGGTTCCCCTTCTTCTGAACGAGTCTTCCTGTCCCAAATGCTGCCGCTCTTCCACCCTGCTGAGGACCAAGGGAGCCTTTGGCGCCTGTGCAGGCTAGCAGAGCACACCGTCATCGGGATGCCACGTGACAGTAAGGTTAGGTGTTAGTTATTGTTTAGTGGTCTGTGCGTGGGAAAGGGGTATTTGGGTTGATTTGATTTGGATGTGACAGACCCCCAAACTCGGGACCATCCGACTTTCTTTCACATACCTCTCTCGATCGCACATACCTCGAGCTCATCGTGCTCCGCGACCTCAACACACCTTTCGACATCGCACTCGACGTCGCGCGCACATACTCAACGTCCCTCTCCAATATCGTCCCCGTTACTCCCCCCGTTCGTGCTCGTCGCTCTTGTTCTCGCTATCCCGCTCCATATCGTCCTCTCGCCGTCCTACGCGCTTTAATACTCTTTTTCGCGCTCGGCGTCGGCAGTTTACTTGTATATCACGACATTCCGCTCGTTATCTGCCGTTGGTTGATGTGCTAGACCCCCATTCTCATTTTTATACACCATTTCAACTTTTGCCCACACTGGCGACCTCCATCATCTCTCAGCTCTCTCATCAGCCTGACGAGGACTTTATCAACAAGTCTCTCTTAGACTCACTCGACGCACAGGCCGACGCTGAACCAATCTCGTCCTCTGACTCAGAGCAAGCTCCCTGCTCCTACGGCTCCGCCTCTAATTCATCATCGAGTGGTGGTTCCCCTTCTGTCCCATACCACATCGCAATGCAACCTCATCATCATTCTCTCGTACATCCAGACTCACCAGAAACTCTCCATCCTCAGCATATCCCTCCGCTTGACTCGATGTATCCCCACCAAAACCCCATCTTCCCACCCGACAACATTCACAACATTCATCCAGACTATGCTGCGGAGCACGAGTCA
This sequence comes from Termitomyces sp. K1Aa, assembly GCA_018221735.1. Classification (NCBI taxonomy): domain Eukaryota; kingdom Fungi; phylum Basidiomycota; class Agaricomycetes; order Agaricales; family Lyophyllaceae; genus Termitomyces; species Termitomyces sp. K1Aa. The sequence goes on from JABAJX010000029.1 coordinate 35,117, forward strand.
AGGAAACTACAGCAACAACCCAAGCTCGACAACTTCAACACCAATAACTTTAGGATTAATAACTTCAATTTTAGTGCTACCCGGACACGACAACAGGCCGCCCGACCGGCACTTCAGCCCAGTAATTCCTTCCGCGACACCCCTCCATTTTACCCTCCCTCTGGCGTTGAGGTCTTTTCGCCAACTATGACCTCTGCAATTCAACAACACCTACCCGCTTTCGATTCTCGTGCAAGCTTTAACGGACAGATAAACCTCAACAGCATAGCTTCAAAACCTTTCATAGATGTTTTTCCTTTCCAGAATGTTCATCCGTCCCTGGTCAGCGGGAACAAGGCTCAGCAGGCTCAGCAGCAGTCACAGCGGGCTACTTATTCACCATATCCGCTCCTGTCATCACAGACTCCATACGGTCCGCACGTGCCTACCGCGTCTGCCGCTCCGTCCGCGCTTAACGGTACTAATACTAACGGATCTCTGAATGGCCCACCAGGGCTTGTGCCGCCAACACAGAATACGTCTTCAACCAATCCATCCAGTTCATCTGGCAATACCGAAGAGATCTCGACAATATTCGTCGTTGGATTCCCGGAGGATATGCAGGTGTGTATAGCCACTCTATTTTTAATCCCAAGTTTACTCAAGTTTTTTCAGGAACGGGAATTCCAGAATATGTTTACTTTCTCGACGGATTTCGAGGCTGCTACTTTAAAGATCCCGAACAAAGAGTATACGGCTTATGGAGGTATTGCCGGAGGTGGCCCCGGCAACTCAACGGCTTTAAGGGGGACTTATCCGGGTTATAGTGGCGCCAACGACCCTTACAATATCGTCACTGTTAATCAAGGCGGTGTGGTCGTCGATAATGGAAGGGACGGAACATTGGCCTCTTGGCCTGCAACAGTGCCCGGGGATGAGCTTAACGGACCGTTTGGAGCTGCTGCAAATGCGCAGGGAATGAATATACCGCCGCGGAAACAAATCATTGGTTTTGCGAAATTCAAGACTCGGGAAGCAGCATTGGCAGCTCGCGATAGTCTTCAGGGGCGGCGTGTTGACATTGACAAAGGCGCAGTATTGAAGGCGGAAATGGCGAAGAAGAATCTCCATACGAAGCGGGGAGTTGGGCCCGTACCCGGTGGTGCCCCTTCAGGTTCTGCGACCGCTGGGGCGCCGCCGACTTCTAGCCTTCAACAAGTGCTGAGTAACGTTGGAGGTGCCGAATCCTTCAATATCGGCCAGACCGAGATGTTGGGTCCAAGAGATCGTGACCTAACTGGGCTGAACGGTTTGGGGCTGGGAAGTGGCCGGCTGACCCAGTGGAGGGAACAGACGCAGCAGCAGGATCATCTCCTTTCCAACACCATTATTATGAATGGCGTTGCTGATCGCGAAGAGGAAGAAAGGCGAGCCATCATCAGTGGTGCGATCGGTCTCGGTGGTCTTGGTGCCTTTGGAAGTACAACACGTGGTCCTCGTGAGCGTGCCGAAGATGATGAGCGAGAGCGGCGCAGGAAGGATAAAGATATGATGCGGCTTCGTGGCAATTTAACCGCTTATGAAGCCTTCCACTCTGTCCCTCCTGGTAATGCCCCGTCAATGAACTCGTCAAGACAGTTGTCAAACCAGAACGGAACCGGACTGTTGTTAGCTTCTGATCACGAAATCATGGCTGGGACAGGTCCACTGTCGACTGGGTTCATCACCTCTCGTCCTATCCATCAGGGTTCGGAAGAGTTATCTGGTCCTTGGGACCATGTTAGGGTTGGTGGTGTCCCCATTCCGCGTAGTACGACATCTCAACTTTCCAATTCTCCGCCTCCACCCTCGAATTGCAACGTTTTTGACATGCCTCCGAGGTCGTTCTCGCCTGTCGACTCCCATCAATTCCTCGAGCACGCTCGACATGACCCTCCCTTTGTCGCCGTTCGCAACCATACATCCTCAGAATCGAGCTCATCTAGTGTTGCAGGCGGACCGCAGAGTGTCGGGCATAGTTCTGGGCCGGGCAGCGATGGACATGCCGGGGATGTAGAGTTGTCTCGAGCGCTTGGAGCGTTGGAACTCAATACAGATGATGGCAAGACCTCACCGCAGCTTCCGTCGCCCTCCTCGGGTGGAAGTTCGAGGAACGGCGTTGATCAGAATCCCCCTGTATGCTGGACTTATATTTCTTTTATACAATCAAGTACTTACTCCGCTAACAGATCAATACGCTCTATGTCGGCAATTTGCCGACCTCGTCTCCTCCTAACGGCTTTCCTCAGGACTATCTAGAAGACAGTCTTAGAGAGCTCTTCTCGGTGCGAGCCGGCTTCCGCCGATTGTGCTTCCGTCAAAAAAGCAACGGACCCATGTGCTTCGTCGAAGTATGTCCAATTTACTTTCTTGTTCTTTGCCCATTCTTACGTTGTATCATAGTTCGAAGACGTAGCGCATGCGACGAAGGCGTTGAACGAACTTTACGGTGATACCTTGAAGGGCTTGGTCAAGGGTGGGATCCGCTTATCGTACAGCAAGAATCCTCTCGGTGTTCGAACTCCCACGAGCGCCGTTAGTAATGGCCCTTCCCTCCAACAACAGCAAACTCAGAACATCAATAGCGCCCCTGCCCTTATCCCATCTTCCACGCTCCCAGGTCAAGACTTCCAGTCGAGGAAAGACGAACATCAATCGCGTGTACCACCCGTAATTCTTCGCCGTGACGTCTCTCTTGGGACCTCCCAGTCACCACCAGTTCAGTCACCCTTTGCCCCCGAACTACTGGGAACTTCGCCGCCTCCTCGGTTCTTCTCTTCGTCACCCAAGGGGTTTTCTACCTCGTCAGGGGCAGCTTTAACAGGTGCACCCAAGTCTTCCTTCGGGCAGCGATACACGTTTGGTGCTCCGACGAACGGGAATCATGCGCAGGCTTCGACATTCTCGCCATTCGGGCTCTCGAGTACCCCCCCTCCACATTCTTTAATACCCGATCTTCAGTCTGACGGTCATCTTTCCTCTTCGCATGCATTTCACAGCAATTTCGCACCTACCAGCAATATAGAGGCTACTCGGGCCGGCTGAGAAGGGCGCCATATCAAAACGAATATCCCACAAGTCCCGTAATTTTATTTCATTTGCACAAACAAGAACGCATTACGCACATATATTCCAAGTCGCAGCAACCTCGCAATCTATCTATGATATGTACTACCGATGACCGCAATTTATTTTACCCTTTCCTACATCTCACTGCATCCTACTTTATTCGTGTCCATTTTTGTCGCCTGTCTCTGCTTTCTTATTTCTGGCTTTAGGACTTCTCATTTGTCTGTTGCAATATCTACACTTCTCCCAGATCAAGATATATATATAGCCCCAATCATGCCTTTTCATCTTCCTCATACATATAACATCAGAACTCATCCCTTACGTCTCTGTCCCCCCTCCCCCCTTTTCATCGTTCTTTCCTCGTCGTCTTCGCTGCACTGTCCTCATATATATATATTCTGTTTCTGTTATTCTCTCGTATAACACACCTAACGTTTTGTTTTGTTAGCGTTGGAGCGGCTTCGGCTCTCCTTACCAACTAACTGATAGCTACATATCATGTATATCATCAAAGATACCTTATTAATCGGATTCCTTGCCTTGATACGCGATGACTTGATTTGAGCAAAGCGAGTTCCAGCGAATTGTCTACAGTCAAACCTCTTATAACCCATGGCCCCTCCGTGGAAGCCAAAATGTATGGGTTATTAGGGGGTATGGGTTACGGAAGGGGTCATCATATGGTCAATTCTAAGGGTGATTTTGTATCAATATGTGCATAAATATGACTTCTCCAAGACATCTCTTCTCTTCAATCTCCTTCATTCAAAGTTGTGAGAAAATGTCTTATGTATGAGTTTTTATCTCTGATTCAGTTTTATTATGCCTGTCTTGTGGATTCTGAGAGGGCTTCGAGCAAAGGGTGTCCAAATTTTTAAATAAGGCATATCAGGTCAAATTTTTTTGATAGCCATTCTGGTCTACATGCTTACTAAGACTGCCATATATAGGACTTCGGATCATCAGCAAGCGCAATTCGGTCGGATATATATCTATTTTAGGAAATGTATGGGTTATAACCCCCCCAGAAGACCCATGGGTTATGGGGTATGGGAGGTTTGCCGAATTTCCCTGCGAACCAAGTTGGTGGAAGGCCCAAACCCATGGGATTTAAGGGGTTATGGGTTTTGAGGTACATGGGTTATAAGAGGTTTGACTGTACATACTGAAACAATGAATGGAGTATATCAGATTGCTGTATAATGTCCGTACCCGGGCTGAGATTCAAAAATAACTAAGAAATGGCAGGGGGCCAGCCTGCGTGACTTGGTGTTAGTTTAGTTGACTTCTATTTTATGATTGTGAAAGCCTCAGGTTTCCCTTCCAAATGATATTGGAGGTGTGCTTACGGAGACATCAACAGGTTCTGACTCCATGAATGGTTTCTCCACACCAGCCCCCTGTCCTTTGGTCCCTCCACTTGTCGCGGCCAAAACCTGTTTCGACATTATTGACAATGGTACCAGTTCAATGACAGACTTGATACTTATAAAAGTAATCAACGCAGTGATAAATGAGACTTGAGAGAACATTATATCAATTGCAGCAACATTTTTGTGACGCCACTTGTGGCGCCACAGCAGCTCCACAAAGATATTTGTAACTTCGTAACTAAACACCGAGCACAATATACCCTCTACTACTATATCCCTCCGATACGGTGGCTGAGCTACATATGCAGAGCTCTCAAAGTCTTTGACATCATGAAATTTGGCGCCCTTGAGGCGATCCGGTGATGACTCGTCAAATTCTAGGTCTTTCCTAATTAACATCGGACGAGGCAGAGACTAACAACCCTGGAAATAAGCCAAGCATGTCATCAGCTCCAGCTATTTTGTGGAACAGCCAAGAATGTCTCCCATCGGTGGCGCAATGGCAACGTGAGCTCTGGAACTAGTGGTCATATGCTTGTATATTTCAGGAGCAACGAATGAAAGGAAATTCTGCAGAATTACGTGAAAGTTTTGATCCTATGTGATGAGGCAAGGAGACAACAACTTTCCCACCACGGGACGCAATTTCCTTGCCAAAACATATGACAGATCGCTTTTATGTAAATTATCTTCTATGATATAGTGCTCTCAAACCGACTCAGTCAACTTTCTAAGTCTTTGCTTCTTTGTGTGCAATCGATCTGGAAAAGAACTGCGTATTTACTTACATAAACACGCGAGGTCTTCGTGGTCGCAGGCAACCATGCTTTGACCAATCGTTTGATGGCAGTAAAAGACCGTTAGGTTTACAAAAAATACATTGGTCCAACATCGAGAAGATAGGTAAATATACGTTTAACGAGTAACGAACCTAGCGAAAGTAGAGTACAAAGTGCCTTAGGCATGCCTTAATCAACGACCATTGATTCAACACCCTCCTGTTGAGCCTTGTACAGCTCCATGCTCTTAGACGCATATTGGTTAGGATGTGTGACACTCTCGCCGCTACCAACACCTTCGCCCTTTTTGACGCCGAACGAAGAATGAGTTATCTCAAAGACACGGGTGCACGCAACATGATAATGACCGGCTTTGACCGTTGTCATAATTTCTGGTAGCTCGGCTGATGTCAGACCACGGGAAGAGTATGTCGATAGAAGAGCTGTTTGGAGGTTCTCTGGTGAAAAATGTCGATAGGGACAAGCGTGATCAGCAGGGCCAGATGTCAAAAGTTGCATGCAACTGTGTAGTGTAAGTGAGTCGCCGGTTAGGTGAATAAGATGCAAGATGAACCTTTTTGCAGCATAATTCGCTCGTTTACCCTCCAACCCAAATGAGTGACGAATGTTATACTTGTATTCCTTGTTGAATTTGTCGTCTGTTATTCTGTCGAATGATTTTCGCCAGAAAACGATGGCTTCATCAATTGATAACCCGAGCACCTGCGGTAAGTCAATAGAAAGGAGAGTTTGAAGAATCTCAGGTTTTATACCCACCTTCAAGAATAATCCATAGTTTAGTCGTCCAAAATGCTTGAGGTGATGGTCTCGTCGTAGGTTATCGTGCATAGCCCGCATACACATAGGGTAGTGTTTCTTAGCCAAATCATCCACCATCTCTGCTTTGATTTCATCACCATTAGCTGGCTCTCCTGAAGCAACCCATTCGGATGGGACACCGGCGAGGAAACCTTGAGATAGATTATCAAGTATGGGAATGATCCGTGTGTCCTCGTCCAGACGCGGTAGAGCACGCGCAGTCAGCTATGCACAGAGTTACTACAGTACGAGGTTGTTGCGTGGGATGGAATTACCTCGAGGGCTCTATTCAGATGGACTTCGAATTCCTGGAAGACAATACTCGACTGTTCTTTTGCAGGGACATATGCCCAACCTCCCCTCAAAAACACTCGCCGTTTTTCGACAAGATCGGGAACACGCGTCCATTTTACCTACAAAGAGTGAGGAGAAGTTTACTCATCATGACGCAAGACGCACCTTGTAATACCTTTCACCTTCGAAGGCTTGTTCACGCACAGATTCATGCTTAGATCCTGGATAACAAGCTAGCAATTCCCTTCGGTACTTGGCCTTCTCTGCTGCGTCCACCTGCAACGCGATTTGATCACCTTCTACACGACAAGGAATTGGGACTTACAGCAGTCCAATTGAAGTCCCTCGAACTTAGAAAGAACTCTCGTTCATTGGTAGCATCCCCGTCGTATCGTATTCTGAATAGTGTCGACTCAGCCTTGACAAACCGCCGTCTAAGGTCTTCCCTGGCATTGGTCTGATTAGCGATGCCTTTGCGCAAAGATGCAGTAGATCGAAGATGATACTCACGATCGACAAAATGCTAGGCGTAGGACATAGTGACCCAGATGGTCCTTCCTACGCTCCAAATCACGGTCGACGCGTTTGGCGCTTGTCGCGTGCAACGGGAGGTACTTTAGGCATTGAGCATTCGTGACTGTTTTCAACTCTTCCCATGTCCGGTTCCGTGCCGCAGAGGATTCTATCTCTGCAAGTATTCGTAGACGGTCCAAAGCACATATCTCAAACTCTTCGACGGTGACATCGTAAAGTGGAGGCTTGTCGTAACTGTGGGACAATTGTGAGCTGTATTCATCCTTGGGAGGACATAGCATACAAATTTAATCTGTGAGGGTATCTCAATGACCCATGGTCAGTGACTTGCACTAGATTTTTGTCATCCTGGAAGACTTTTCGCTCGTTGCCTTTGTACATTATGGATGAGAGGAGAGAAGTCACGTACACGACTTGTCACGCGTTCTGTCACAAAGAGAAATCAACTTACGGTCAGCACTCAATTTGAAATTGAAACTGTCTGGTATAGCAAAGATGGTAGCAAGTCTACAACATGTGCCGAAAGCAGATGGTTCAACACACATGAAAATGAATGAAAAGAGTATATAACAAGTAAAATGAACAAGAATAACCCATTAAGGTTACTATCCTGTATCCCCATCTTTTGCGCCCGTTTCTGGAGGAGCAGGTGTAGAAGGGGTTGCCGTTGAGGCGTTAAAAATTGTACCACCCAACTTGACCTTGATCTTTTTCGGTGGATCATCACCATTTTTAGTCCGACCGATAGTCCCAAAGGTATACTTCTCCTTCTGTGTCCCAAGGTCAGATTTTTTCGCCTTGCTTGGGCGTTCCATAAGGACGTAGCCATCATCCTCGTCGTCATCATCTCGCCGCCGTTTCTCACTTGCTCTCAAAGAATCCAACGACGCCATCATGCCAGGTGCTGGCGACTGTGGTCTTGACCTAGACCGCGCGATTGTTTCTAGAAGGTCGTCATCGTCGTCTTCTGCACTCGAGCGTTTGGGTGGAGGCCCAGACACCGGGATTGGCACTTGTCGATGCGCCAACTTCGGGCTAGCGGGTATTTCTGGTGACGAGGACCGGGATGAACGCAGATCCACCCGCTGCGCGCTTTCATCTCCCAACGATAACGGTCTCCGACTATCCTCTTCATCTTCCTCCCCATAATCTGCAGATACCAACGATCCCATGATAGGGTTCCTCAACGGCGGCCGATACCCCTTGGTAGCACTTCCAATGGAGAATCTCCGCTTCCGTTTGAGATGGGTGCTGTGTGCGGAGGCACCGTGTGATGCTGCCTTCGGCCATGTCGGACTGACAACAGGAATAAGGTCGTCGTCATCGTCGGCGTTGAAGTAATTTTCTTCCTCTGCATCTAGAGCCCGGGCTGATGGCTGCCAACCGCGGGTGTCCGACATCCTGGATATTATATAATCAACAATGAACAGCAAAAGTAAAGATGGAATACAAACTTATCCACTTTAGTAGAGTCAGTCGGTGGAGGCTCCTTATTCTGTTGCAACATTTCAAACTGAATCCAAGCATTGAACTGCTCGAAACGTTGACCGCCAAGCGGACTCTGCGCCAGTTTTCGAAGTTCCTCTTCGTGTTTCATCCAACAGAACTTTGCGAGTTCCTTAACCTTTTCCTATAGTGGCTACAGTAAACTTTCGGTCCCCATGAAATTATATAAGCACTAACCTTACGGATACAGTCAAAATACTCTTGACATGAACAACTTAAAAGGTTGTCGCGTCTTGATTCTTGTAGAGTTAAATCGAGAAGTGGTTTGATTACATCGTTCCTCATAATCTGAGCATGGATATTCGGATTATTCTGCCGGAGCAGAAGCCGAAATATCCGGAAAGAAGCTAAGAAATGGAGTTGGCTCTGATGTCAGTCGAGGTGAATAAAAGATAAACATACCATGCCGGAGGTGTTTATCCCGTGCCTTGAGAAGGCTGGCAAGTCGGACGAGGATGTTGTGTGACATCATATAAAAGTGTATCCGGAAGTGATGCTGAGCCACGAAATTGTACATTAGATCACTGAGATAGACATAACGATTTGTCTCCTCTCGTGTCAATGGTAGCACGGTTTCTGTAGTATAACTATGAGTTTGAGAACGCAGATACAAGAGGTAAATCTTACCCTTGACGTTTCGCCATTCGGGCAGGTCAAAGAATGGCTTGAAGAGAATGCCTAAACACTCCTTGTAAAAATAGTCCATATAACGCTCAGTACCGGGATCGTCCTTGCGTGGTGGCTGTTTATGAGCTCCAAGAGCCTTTGATCACAAATTAGTTGATGACGAGTGCGAGTCCTTTCGAAGATATTCTTACCTGTCCAGCCTCTGTCCCTGCAGCGGCAAGGGCTGTCGCCGCTGCCTCTCCCAATGGGACATCCATCCACACCTTCAGCGCATCTCCCACTTGGCATTGTACCGCCAGATCCCTGCTTTGGGCTAGAATCCTACATGCCATCTCCAAAATAGTCTCCGCTTTGTCCGCACCTTTCCTTCCGCCGGCCCGTTCCTTCTCAATCGCTACCACCTGCTTAAGCACGTGCCCTCTTACACCATTGAGATCATGATCCAACAGCGCCACAAGTATCTCACCAGCCGCGCTGATCATAGGCTTATTCATTGCCTCGCGCTCGGATAGACCCATGGCCCATTGTACGCCAAAAAGTACACCACGGTCAACAAGTGCGCGAAAGAGCGCAAGTCGTGCAGCGAGCTGTACGTTTTTGCCCATGACACATAGTTGTTGGACGAGGATGATAACCTCTCTTCTAAGCTCGATTTCCTCCGCTGAGAGGTCGTCTGGAGGGGCGAAGGCGTAATGGTCTGGCCGCTTTGGTGGTAATGGTGATGGTGCGGGAATAGGTGTGGGAGTTCTACGGCCATTAGGATGTGGACTTAGGTCGCCGTTCGCTTTAGGGCTCGAGGGAGTCTGTTTTTGGTCCACCTCCATTGCGTCAGGATCACCATCTTTGAATTGAGGTGAAGGATTCCCATTGGCGTCGATACTGGGACCGATGACCGACATCGGCTTCTTGCCGTTAGTTATTGGTGGTGGTGCAGCTGGAGGTGGACCACCACTCAACATACACTCGTCCACGAAAAGTTTAACAACCTCGCGCAGAAAACCGTGATCTTGCTGGACGTGGGTGATGATGTCAATCTGGTTGAAAATGATACAGGAGTTGAGGACGTTGAAGGTAGAGTCGTCGAGAGCGCGGGCCAGAACAACGTCTTTGAGGAACTGGAGACGGTAAGTGTGATGGATTTTTCGCTGAATATTGGGGTCTCGTATTGGTACGGGTTGATGAAAATGGGAAGTTTGATGGAGAAATTCGCGGTAATTAGCCTTGTGGTTAGGGAATTCAGGATCGTCTATGCAACTTTGAGTCGCATATATGTTATAGATACAGGGACACTCACATTCTAACATTCCAACGACACCAAAGAATAAGTCATCCTCCAAAATATGTTCGTACATCGTGTGGTCATTAAGCATTACTATGAGGGTAAAGACAAATCAGTGTAGTTTAGGTGGGAGTTGGCATCGTCACATACATATCGTTGACATCATACTACACAGTGCATGCAAGTTCTCCAAGCTCTCCAGGTCCTCGGCCGTGTTAAACACCTCAATGAGCGACTTGATGTATTCCTGGGTGAACCGAGAGGGAAAACAAAATTGTGTTCATCAGCTACTGTACACATGTTGTAAACTATGAACATGCAAATCGTCTGGAGAGGGGGGTTCGAGAGAATTTTGAAAACAAGAACTTACCTCTTGTTGGATATACTCACATATCCGCTCTTTGAGATTCTGTGTCCGCGCTAGTGTCTTGATGGCCCTTTCGATTTCGCTAACGATACCAAGCTCTGGCCGAGGAAGATGCCCGGAGCGAATGATGCCTGCGGTAGTGACGGACGGAGGATCAGGTCCAATATGGGGTGAGGAAGACAGGCCTGGTAGGTTGTCTTGGAGACATTGTTAACAAATCTGGTTAGTAGAAAGGGCTGAAACGCACCTGTGGCGTGCATGTGTCTTTGAACGTCACAAATGAAATTCCAAACTTCCGAGCAGCCCTCGGGATCTTGGAAGCTAAGAGCATAGTCGACACCATTGGGTTCAGTCCAAACGATGAGAGTATCTGAGCAATAGGTGTAAGTAGTTGAGGGCTTCAAAAGGCAAAGGTACACACCTTGTTGCCGCTGATAGACATCATTGGATCGAATGACCGTGGAAAGGACGATATCTTCATAGCGTTTTTCTGAACGGGCAATTAGAAGGGCTTCAGTCGTGTCTTCCGAGAATTGGCCAAAACAAAAGGCAGTCCCTTGATCTACCCATCGTGAGCCAATAAGCTCGTAAACCTAATGTGTTCATGAAAGGATGTTGAATATGAACTGATAGTGGCATGATGGAATTTATCGCACCTTGACGCGTTTCAGTTCGTGTTCACCTTCAGCCGCCCATTCCTGACCTTCATCAAGCACAGAGTCTGACATATGCTCTAGCGACTCCATTTGTTCGTTTATAGGCGTATCAGAGGCCTCGCGCTCCTCTTTTATCGAGTTCAAATCATGTTGCTGTTCCGTCACCTCGGCCGTTTGTTCCGGCCCTTTAGCCCCTTGCTTTACCTGGCTGGAGCCTCCCTCGACACTAGTGTCTTCTAGCGCATTAGCCTGTTCCGCCTCGAGAGTTGTGCTGTTCTTCAAGACGGCTTCTCGTGTGCTCGGTGAACGTGGAGCTGTCGTGTCTGGAGTGGAGACTCGGGTATTGTCAGAGGTGGAACCAGCACCGTCAGGGTTGGTGGACGTGGAGGACAACGAAAGGAGAGACTGGGGTTGAGATATGAGGCCTGGGTCGGTGCTCATTGCCAGCAACAAAGGAAAGGGGGGGAAGGGAGATAGAGTACACGATCAACGAGGGCCGTGGGTACTTTTCGCAAATCAACACCGGCACGCGAATTCCGGCGGCGAGCTCGTTGTGGTGAACGTCGCGCTCGCTGTTGGCGGCGTCACTGAGGGACTGATGGATCGCCGTGTAATCCGACCCGTTCCCTTCAGATTCGCGCCTTAAGTTCGACGCTTCAGTGTTTGGAGTAATATTCTTATGTAAGCACAGAAAAATTGGAGGGTATGACGGTCAAAGTTTTGCTCACTCAGCTGCGACCACGATGGATTCGCGTGTCACCAGCGTCCTGGCCATTACCGGCGTCACTATCCTTAGTGGTGCCCTGGCCTATGCCTTGTACTTCGACTACAAGCGCAGGAACGATACCGAGTTCCGCAAGAAGCTTCGTCGGTGCTAGTCTCACTGTGGTCTCAACCTTCCGACTGACCCATCACTCAGGCAAGGAAAAGAAGCGCGTAGACAAAACTATTGCGCAGTCAAGGGAATCGCTGTCATCTGAAAAAGCCAATGGCCAGCCGTCTACAGTTGAAGAGGCCGTCGAAATGATAAGAAAAGAGGAACCTCTCCTCACATCAAACGAGGAAAGGGAGAAGTATTTTACCACCCAAATCGCCATGGGAGAGCAACTCAGCTCTAGAGGTGGGCTTATACTGACTGAACCATACAACTCTAATCAATATGTCCTTCAGGTGCCGAGTATCATCTCGCTGCCGCTATGTGCTTCTACCGGTCACTGAGGATGTATCCTGCACCCATGGAGCTTATGGTCATCTATGAACAGACCGTAGCCCAACCTATATTCACTGTAAACAGTCTCTTCATCGTCCGTTGTCTCATGCTAATTATATTGCTGCAGCTGGTTATCCAAATGATGAACGCCGATGTAAGTCCCCAATCTTCCTCAAATCTCAGTGGCCAAAGCCTTTCGGATGACGACGAGGAGACGAGCTCGATGAGTGGCGGGCCACCGTCAGCAGCTTCTTCACAAGAGTGGGACAAAGTCACGGACCCGGGGACTCATGCCTCATGATCGATGCCGTTAATCGATGGCGTCCCACGTCCCCCTCGATGCGTTCCGAGTTATTGGAGAGGAAAGTCCATTCGTAGCAATGGACGTTGATTGTTGTTTTCGACTGCTTTCGTGCCCATTTATATCATCCAAATGCTACATGCGATCTAATATATCTGTTGCATCTTTTTCTTATGGGTAAACCGTTATTCAGGTTAAACACAGAGCTGAAGGTAAGCCAACGGTATTCATAAGGTGTGCGTCGAAACTGAACAGTGCCTTTAGGGTATTACAAATCATTCCCTCCAAAATCAATGAAGACTCGCATCCAGACGCGTGATGGTCGCAAGGTGTTGATCGTTACCGAAGATATTGCAGCTGGCGAACTCGTTTACAAGGTTCTAATCGATGAATGTTCTTTTTGATTTTGACAGTCTTACACGTTATAACACAGGAAAAGCCCGTTGTCACAGCCCTTGATGCCGATCTGCAGGGATCCGGAAAATACTGTGCTCACTGTCTACGATCCATTCAACCCGACACGTCCGTCCAACTGCCCAAAGACGCCAACCCGATAAAATCAACATTCTGTTCCAAGGCCTGTCTAACCGCTAACAGAGCTCAGTCACACAACCTTCTCTTTACCGTCGAACCTCCTCTGCCACCTCCAATCGGTCCTCCAGTCACTGCAGAAGACCGGGCGGCACGGCACAAAGCCCAGGAGAGTTACCTCGCATTCATCAACAAGGAGAAGCGTGCTGCTCCTGTGCTCATTGGACGGTTCATCGCACGCCAGATAGAGAACGAGACTTCCAAAATGACGGGAGTTGGAGCTGTGGAGAGTGAATACACGGTTGCAGAGGTTCCCGGGTATATGTTGGCCGACCATCTTGAACGGTTGAGGTACCTTGAGCTGAAACCTCCTGCGGAAGAACGTAAGGTGCTGGTCGATGTGCTCAAGACTGCCTTGCCTGGTCTAGAACAGTTCGTGACCGAGGAATCACACGCAACTCTATTGGGCAAAATAACGTACAATGTCTTTGGTGTATGCTTCGATAGCGGACGGGACGACAAGGTTAGCCCATTCATCCCTTCATAATATAATCTGCAACCTCGAGTAATCAATTTTTTCCACCCTCCTAGCCCGAATCGACATCCCGGCCAGAGGATATTGAAAAAACACGTACACCCTACGGCACGTCTCGTCAGATCGGCACAGCACTCTACACCCTCTCGTCCTACCTCGCACACTCATGCACTCCCAACACCCAGCCCTCATTCAGTGCTGGAACTTCTGAACTTCACCTCATCGCTAATCGCGACCTGAAGGAGGGTGACGAGCTCACCGTCGCATACGTAGATGTGAACCAGCGAGAAGGCGAAACGACCGTCGAGTGCAGACGTAGGCGCCGCATTGAGCTCGCACGTGGCTGGCGCTTTGCGTGCCCGTGTCAGCGCTGTGCTGAAGAGGGCAAAGAGCTCAGCAGTGAGGAGAAGGTGATCGACGCGACTTTGGAGAAGGATGGGTCCAAGGTCGATGCCTCTGTCTCTCGTTATGATGATGAAATGGAGAACAACAACGTTGAGTAATTGGTGTGCTCACATTGAACGACGGATACGTTGAGCTTCCCGTGCCATCGCGCACTAATACATATACATACGGTTCGTCAATCTAGTAGTATAGCTTGTCTATCCGAAAAAGTACGCTCTTTGCAATTTAGTCCCCCCACCTCGCTCTGCTTTGACTTGCCAGGCCATGTTTGAAATGGAATAATTGAGTGATATTACTACAGTAGACGAATTCTCACTATATTGTACATGGCGGGGGTCAGATGCGACAAATACATGAAGGTCCATGCAAGGGATCATAACTATGCAACAACGCCGAAGGAAATCAGGATATAAACGTGCAGTGACGATAGACATGCCAGTAGGAAAACAAAACAAGAACAGACGTCGTATTATGGATTTCAGGAGATTGAGGGGAGGGGGGGCAAGAAAAGCCAAACCAAACCTGATTAACTATGTGTCAGGAAACATACTGATATCAATGAGACTTATTTCTTGTTCCTCAGTGGATTGAAGAATTGACTAGGCCAAACTTCGCCACATTCCCGAGTCCGGAATCTCGCTACGTGCTTTGAGGATCTTGAACGCAGCTTTACGACCACGTTCTCCCGATAACGCATCTGCTGGCGATGGTTCTGGATCATTACCCACATCTTCCTCCTCCGTGTCTTCGTCGTTTACGGACGCAAAATCCAGAGGGCCCGGATCTAGGGTACGAGAACGGTCTCTTTCTGCATAAACAGCCTTTCGAATTGCTGTAGATGATTGTTTCTTCTGAGTGCCTAACGAGGACATTGCAGCTTGCTTGGCGATATTGGTAGGCTGATAGGACGCCAAGGACAGCTCTTCTCTCTGCTTGGGCAATTTAATGGAGACTGGTAGCGATCCAGCAATGACTATTCAGATCAAAAGATTTAGAGTAGTACTTGAGAGTATGAGACAATCTCACCTGAATGTCGCATGTGTTTGGGTAACACATCTGGAACAGCAAACCCGGAGGCATCGGTACCAGCGTCATCCTCTCCTTCCTCGAAGATAACCTCGTTATCGTGGCGTCCTGGCTGTCGTCGGACAAACTTCTGCCAGGCTTTGCTATCCGACTTCCAAGCACCTCGGTGACTAGGCGTATCCGCAGCTAAAAGTTCCAATAATTTCGGATCAGGTGGCGGCGTCCTGAATCCATTCCTATCCGCCTGGGACGTGGCCTCGCTGGGCAAAGAGACCTGTGCCTCCGTTTGAGATGAAAGAGAGGATCTTGGTAATGACAACGTCAGCGTGGGGGCGGACGATTCAGGACCATTCCTTGATGGCCGGATGAGAGAAGGGATGGGCAGTGAGGCGGGCCTGAGCCCTGAAAACGACGTTGACAAATTATCCACGTTTTGGGGACGTTGTCTCCGCGGCCGGACTGGAATGGTAGGTTGTTCGACAAGTTGAAGCGTTGATTTACCAGGAGACCCCTGGTTCACGCCTTCTAGGTCCTCGAGTACAAAAATCATGTCTGTAAGATACGGGTGAGTGACCAAATGAGAGGCCTTGAGAGAAAGAAAGAGTTACCAGTATCTCCCTGGGCTGCATTCTTTTCCTCCTCTGCTTGTTCTGCGATGACTTCCCGCTTGATGGTGACCACAGCGGGCTTTACATCGAAAGTGACCTTTCGCTTGCCTTTCTTGTCGGGCGCACGTGACATCGATACGGGTTCGTCAGTAGTGGGCTGCTTCTCCTGCTGCTTCTGAGTGTCGTCATCCTTGACGATCGGGGCGCGAGAAGAGCTAGCAACCTGGCTTTGACCTGGAGCGTCCTCTGTCTTGACCAGAGGCCGTCCTCTCGTCCGGGCCTGGTCTTCTTCGAGAACGACGAAATACCTGTAGCTGGTGGCCATGTCCAGCCCATCTTTCATATTTCGTCGCACTTGGAGAACATTCTCCGCTGATTGTGGTATAACAATCGTCGACGAGGCCCCTGTAGAATCAGAATATTGAGTTCCATTTGACACATGAGAAGATGCACGATCATCAGACGGTGGAGGTGATGTAGCGGTCGCACGAGCTCTTGGGTGAACGAATGAAGAAGTCGTGAGTGATGCCGAGAGAGCAGATACACGAGGCGCTGATGGAGAAGATGATCTCTGGTGCGAGGCGCTGGTCGGAATAAAGTTTCGTATCACACTAACACTGGGCGTCCCGGACGACGTCGGTTCTCGCCCATTAACGGCAGCCCGTTCTCTAGATCCCGAGGTGGAAGCTTTTCGCACACTCGGGTGACCATGTTCTTGCTGTATCTGGCTGACGCCCTCCCTGACTCTCTTCCACAACGTGTTGACTTTCCTCCTAAGCTCCGTATCGGCGAATTCAATTTCCGAGGTTTTGAGTTTCATCTGCTCGGCCATATGCTCTTCAGCCGCATCACGGAGAGCCTGAGATTCCTTCATTGCGTAGTCCGCTAGATAGGAAAACACCGGATGTGATGGTGTAAAGGGGGGTGGGAGAAACACTGGTTGGATGTTGGCAAAAAATTTAGGCGGTGGAGGGGGAGGCGATGTTGCCAACAAGCGCGATGGAGGCCTTTCATAGATCGGCTCAAAAGTCCCAGCAGGCGAATCTGGAGGAACCAAAACAAGATTGAAAAGCGGTGAAAAGTTTACAGATGAAGCTGCCTCTTCGACCGCGTTCCCTGTCTATTCATAGCAGAAATCATGAATCCCAGTAATGAGTGAAATCGAGAAAGAAGCGTGAAAAGTGGCGTCACGGTGACTCACCAGACAGTCTTTGTGCACCTCAATCCATCCATTCAAGCTCTTTAAGACGTCGCGTTCGACCCAATCGTCAGTAGGTAGGATGGGCCCATCCTTTCCCTCAATGTCTGGAGAATACGTCTGGTAGACGCGATAGACCACAAACTGACAATTCAAGCACGTTATAGTAGTATATCGGGAAAATCGAGATGTTCCAGCAACAGGTGTTCCCGGCGTGCGCGTCCGCACAGTCAATTGCGGATGCGACTACAGACAAGATTAAGCACGATTAAAAATAACACCGTGTAGCATAGCGGCACGTACGACGGAGATGCCTACGTCGCCCACGAACAGTGGTGAAAAGGCTAGTTTATCATCTGTCGGGGGAAGCGGGGATATAGCCGCTTCGTTGGGTGTGGCCGGCCTGATACGAATATTGAGACAATGACAGGCATGGGTGCCCTGTTCGCTGCACGCTGTGGTGCCGGGCATATGAGTGCGGGGAGGAGCAATGCCAACACGCGAGGGGATAGCTCAGATGGGAGTAGGACGGAAAGCGGTTCCGACTCAGATCATATGAATAGGTGAACACGACTCGGTTGCACTTGTATACCATCTATGTATGTTTCAACTCCTTTCATGGCTAGCGCTCGGCTCTTCGTAAACGCCCTCCATTACCTCAGTTTCCACTGTTGCATTGAAAATTTTTAGATCTTTGTGCCTATCAGGCAGCTCGGACATACTTAGCAGACCGCGCAAATTGAAACTGTCCTGATAGTCCCACCCCGCGGGGCAGAGTTTGACCCACGTATAAGTCTAACCAGAGGCCACGTACATAGATGACCCGGTAGAAACGCTCTTCTATTTTTCATGGACTACAGGTCCAGGTATGAATACGGAGCGGGTAATCGACCTTACTATACCTCCGTGCGACCAGGAGAGTTGTTGCGGGACAGCCACTCAAGGCCGTCTCGAGTCAAGCCCGGGCCACCTCCACATACCACTCATTCACCTCATCCATACTCACAACAGCCGGCGCAGCAGTAAACACCTATTTCTCCTTTTTGCTTTCCTGCTCCTCGACCGCAGCCACATCCTGTACCATAACCTGCCCATACTCATTGATTCGTTTCGGGTCAATCCGATATATCCAGCGCTACATCATCGGTACTTATCAGTACACTTCAGACCAAGAGTACTGTTACACAGCCGGTCGCTCACCTGATACAGGAATATTAGGAATACAACATCGTCTCTGTATAATCAGGTGTGAGTCATTGTACCGGGGGTTTGGCTGAGACGAAAATACCGGAAGCAGGCTAAGCGATGTAAGAATGGCATCTTGATGCAAAATCTATTGAGTGACATGAGTCAATGGATTCGTAGGCCTGATTGCAGAACGGAAATGGTTTCATACGCGAAAAAATCATCAACAACGGTGGAAAGTGTTTTATATATCATCGCCTTCATGGGCATATGCGCCACACTCTGAATTCGTGTCATAAGCAAACGGCCATGTGCAAAAATGTCCTTTGTACCTTGAGTTTGTAATTGATGATTAACTGCGGGACGAGTTGGGCCTGCCAACAACGATCAGTTAGCTGTTTCTGTCAAGAGCGCCCGTTGAGAAAAAGACGTACGAATCCAAACATATATACGAATGAGGTGAGAGTGGAAATGACAAAACTGTACCAGCCCTTGTGCGTATTGTAGACAAGGGAGTACCCGGTGTACCCGATCAGAAGGGGGATAGCAACGTAGGCAACATAGCGGAAGGCAAGTTTATCATATCTGGGATCAAGTGAGCCAAGAAAAAATCACAATATAGTCAGTGTAACACGCACTCCTGCGTTTTCTTTTCGTCCTCACTGAGAACATGCTTGTCTGTACAACGACTAAGTACGATGTGATTACCGAGAAGGGCAATTAGGCATACCTTTAATCTCAAGCTTGTATGGCAATGACGATCCAGCGGGCGCAGGCACCAACTTGATATCGACTGCTTTGGTTATCTGTTGACATCTCGGTCATTCAAAGTTACTGTATTCTGGGAACACAAACCTTCCAGGCCTCAATGAGTACACCCACCCCAGACCCAAACAGAATCATCCAACTCGTGTTGTCGTTGTTATCAATGAGGTAGAGCAACACGACGATCTGGACAAACACATTCGTAACGATCTAGATCCAGTCTGTAAATAAAACACGAAATCGAATGACGAAAAAAACATGATACAACTCACCGTTCTGGAATAGGCCGTGATGTATATATAGTCAAATGGCGATATGACAAAGTTTGTCCCTCACCTGACAGAAACTCCTACCATCTCCTTTTTCTGACGCCAATGCGAGACGTCCGAACTAAACGCGAGCATTTCGAACCTGCCACGTAGATAGATATATTGAATTTCGTCCGCCAATCGAGCACTAGAGTAAGTTTCACGTACACGACATGCAGAATGCTGACGAGGCCCGTCAAAGCAAGGAACCACGGATTAGTTTCAGTCAGCATGCGTTTGATCTCATCCAATTCTGCACCAGCTCCGGCTCCCTGTTGCTTGACAGCTTCCTTGAATCCACTCGTTAGTGATGCAAACATTTGGAATTTGAAGTATGACATGGGTTGGAAGGTAATCTGGATCGGAAGCGATGAGGTTGTGCTGTTAATCTCGATATAGTGTTCGCGGAGGTGCCAGAATTCATTGGGGAAGATGATAGGCTTGTAGAAGCCTTTTGTGGCAGTTTCATCGCGATCAGGTGTTAAGTAGATATCTAGCCAGAAAATGAACGATTTAATTTGTTAAGCTCGGATGAACAAAGAAACACTGACGTTCTCGAATGGGGGGCGGCAGAGAACTAAAGGGCACTTTTGCTGCATCCGAAATCAGCGCTAGAGTGATGTTCTTGTTAAGAAGTCAGGAACGAAGTAAGATGTATCTCCTGTCTCTGAGAATTACCTTATACCAATGCGGAACGAACTGATCAGCCTGATAGATGATCAGTTTAGTCTCCAGACAAAAAGGAGCCTCAGGTATCTACTTCTTCGGGTTCTTCAACCGCCGGTATTGAAGAATCATCTCCACCAAGAAGCTTTTTCTCTTTCCTGGCTTTGATCTTGGCAAGGTAGGGTGTCAAAACTAGAGAAGATGCATAAAACCAACAACAACGAAATATCTTGTTTGAACGTACGCTTTCGGACAAGGTGAATATTATCCGGGTTGAATTTTGCGTGATGAGGGTCGGGAACCGCGCCTTCCTTGGTAAGAATTACATCCATCCACAACGAACCATTATTCAATACACTCTGCAGACCACGGATTACGCGAGGGTTGACGGTACACAATAAAGTGAGCCACACACTTTAGGGAATTTGATATCAAACTCAGCAGTATAAGCGGCATTCCAGTCTCCAAAAGTGATGTTGGACCACACGAACGTGGGCAGACCCTTATCCTGCTCCTTAAGCCAATTTGGCATGTTGAACACCTGTGCAGAATGAGCCGTCGTCAAGCGCACGTGCATGTCAATTGGTTGGCCAAGGTCCCATCCGAGTGAGACTTCTTTTGGCGGAAGAGTCCTTGGGTCGATGGGAGGGGTGTTGTCATCTTTAGATTGAGGTGCTGTGGTGTTTTCGGCGGGAGAGGAAAAGAATCTCGTGGCTTGTGGTATAGGGTATAAATAAGCACAACGGAGTATTTTCGTTCTGGATACGGTGTACCTAGCTGCATTACTACCCACATAAAGAACATTTGCTTTTCCATTAGACAGGTCAGTACTAGTAGTATGTACATCAAAAGAGGTTGATAGAGGTCATACCTGAGCGATACCAATGAATTTCCTGAAGGTTGATTCCTCCTCTTGTCCTGCAGCTGGAGGTCCGCGAGCAGCAGGAGCTGCTGCTCTCTGTGGTTCGGGCATGGAGGCTGGTGAGAGGGTTAAGACGATGACGCGACAGCTAGTAATGCGATCATTTTTTAATGTAAATTGTCACATGGTCTATTTTTGACTTGATCCAGTGCCACACTGGCAAGCTCCCACAAGTGCAACGTAAGTTCAGATTCAAGTATTCAAGTGACAATTGGGACTGGGCCAGCATTTCATCCGAGGTGTAGAGTTATCTGATGCTGTACTGTTTGCGATACCATACTAGGAGCAGGAATGAAGAATAACTAATAGTAGTTAGTAGTAGGTTTGTTTCCATAATACTTATCAGTACAGTAGGACTGGGCATCGACTGTCCGTGGGTTTGATACATTCGCAACGATTAAGTCTATTGATCACTGATAATCCGGGTTAACCAATACATGAGTCACACAACGAACAACATAAGTACAAATCCATTGGCAGGACAATCCCCTGTTTCCACTAGTCCCTTGCAAGTGCTTTGTGCTCCCTAGGGCTCCGGCGAAGAGATACAGGTGGTAAAGAATCTAATGTTTGGCTCCGAGATCCCTTCCTTGCACGTTTGGGAGTAGACGCTAGAGTTGTCGGTGTTACAGCTTTCCCTGCCTCGCGTGCAAGAGACGATGGAACGGTTGCACCCACTTTGGGAGATGAAGACGTCTTGTGACGAGGAATCGGACGCATTGGTCTGTCAGAGGTTGATGTAGCCTCGCTACTAGACGTATCAGTCGGGAGTTGTTTCAAGGATCGCGTTGCCGCAGTTGTCTTTGCCATATCTTTCCGTTTGGCGGATCGTGGGTTCGAATCAATCTTGATGGGAAGGAACATGTCTTCGGTATACGAGGATCTCTTACCGTGCATACTCGATATAAGTCCCTCAATAAGGGCGTCAGACGAGTAAGCCTCAGTGATTTCCCGGAAGGTTTCAACCTTCAGCGTACCCACAGGACCTCCTGAAATATCTTGAGACACGTCGAGAGGCAATGAAGGCTCGGTCGGGAATGACGCCAAAACACGTAACATGGGGAACGATCCGGGAGGAGCAAG
>JABAJX010000030.1:0-35705 GCA_018221735.1 Termitomyces sp. K1Aa
CTGTTGGAATCCCAACACGTTCAGCAACGGAGTAGGTGTGACAGACACCTAGACAGATACTTAGTAAGTATAATATCCTCAGATCGTATAAACGGAAGTGAGTTATAGATACCTAGACAGATACTTAGTAAGTATAATATCTAGGCGCGGTTATGTCAGTAAAGGTATGAAGTATTGTATATCTATGAGTAACGTACCCTCAGATCGTATAAACGGAAGTGAGGGTACGTCGTATGTATGTCTGGTATATATGTGTTAGTGGAACAAAGGAGTCTGTGGCCCATGTAGTGGCCCTGGTGATTGTGTCCGCTGTACCTCACTGAGTTATCACACTTGTCACGTCCACGAGACTCCAACAATGCCCAGGTTTACCTACCACATGACTGGGTAGTTATCTGCCTGATATGTGTTATCTGCCAGTTATCTGCCTCATGGCAAGTGCCGACAACTAATGCTATGCCTTTCATCATCCCTCAATAGTGCTTTTCTGTCAGACTAACGCATCCGGAAAATCAAGACGTGTCCCTCGAGTATGCCTCTTCTCTTCTGGGTAACATATGATGCAGTGTGCAAAGGTATCAAGTTTTTGGTTATCTGCCCCTCCAAATGTTATCTGCCTGTGAAATTTGTTATCTGCCAACACACACGACGGTTACATACCCTCTCCCCCCCACACATTCATACATTGCATATTCACTTGTGTACTTACCTCTCTTTATAATGTCCTAACCTTGATTTTCTGCCCACCTTACGTCGGACTCGGATTCTAAGTGTGAGCCAGACTCGGGGAACTTCCAAACAATAGGGGTGCTCAATTCTCTGTTCAGTTCGTTCTGTTTGCTTTTTTGGTAAATTCAAACACCGTCTGATGAACTGCCGAAAAGCCGGTGAACTCCTGTTCGAATTCTACGTAGGGAAAGTGGTGGAAAGTGGTCGAACTGATGTCGTGAACTCTTGTGAACTGGTACCCTCAGTTATCTGTTCACAGTTCGTGGGAATTTCCGAAACTCCGCAGCGTCAAAAAAAGCAAACAGAACGAACTGAACAGAGAATTGAGCACCCCTGATCACACCTCGGGTCCTTCCACCACATTCAAAACAATTGAGCTGGGTTGTCCAAAGGGAGGCTTTGACTTTCACACCTCAAGATCCAAAACCATCTATCAATAAAGCAGTTTTGCATGCTAATAAGTTATTATTGTGGGCCACAGCGTACACACTGTTTGTACTATCCTGTACTATGCCGTGCAAGCGATGTGACCAACCACAGGACTGTCAAGGTGTAGATGGTGGATAACAGCGATGTACATTTGTACCTACTTTTAGTGATTTTCATACTGGTTGAGAAACTTTCCGTTCTCCCCTTTTTTTATTTCTTTTTGGCCCTCAGATACCCAGCTAAGTGGGGGGTAAATTACGCCCAATCTTCGGTTGTGATCGAAGACGACACACCCTGATCGTTCCTTTCCGACAGCCAGTCCAACCGATTGCTGGTACTTATCCACTCCATTCATCAAGCTTCAAGCTTCAACGCGTCAAGCTTCAAGGCTATATATGGCAGATCCAACAACACAATCCAACTACCTCCAAATCGCCACTGAACACCTTTCTATCAACTGGTCGCTCGATTTTGATGCTCAGATTATCTCAGGTTCCGTGACCCATCATCTCCTCGTCAAGGAGGATGGTGTGAAGGAAGTCGTGTGAGGAACATCATTCTTTTGTTACTGCGCAGAATGCTGAATGCTGAATCTTCCAAAGACTCGATACCTCAGAACTGAACCTGTTAGATACGAAGATCGATGGAAAATCTGTACCTGTGAGTCGCCTGTGATCTCGTTCTTGAATCCCAACCCTCACTTATCAAATGGTCTGCTAGTTTGATCTCAAACCAAAGCATGAAGTCATGGGTTCCGCTTTACACATCACTTTACCCTCCGATCTGAGAGCTGGTCAATATATCGATGTTACCATTGATTACAAGACGACAAAGGAATGTACCGCCTTGCAATGGCTGGATAAGGCGTATGTACTTTCAAGATCAGAAGGATTATCTTGAACCTTTAAATAGGCAGACACAGGGAAAGCGCTTCCCTTTCCTCTTCAGCCAGTGCCAGCCAATCTATGCCCGTGCTGTTGTACCTGTGCAAGGTGGTCCTATCTTCTCCATTCGTAGCTATCTGTCAACTCATTTGTGACTCAAGACAGCCCTTCTGTCAAGATTGTAGGTTTCTTTTCCAGCTGGACTTTTAAACCTTGACCTACATTTATCCACCCGTATAGACGTACTCTGCCAAAGTTTCTTCTGTCTTTCCGGTGCTCCTCTCTGCGATTCGCCAATCTCCTCTCCAAACTGGACCCGTCCATGATGGGAAAGTTGTCGGAAAGGATCCAGTCACGTATTCATACCATCAAGTAAGCACTTTGAACCACTCCACTGGATGGATATTCTTATGATTGTATCTAGCCTGTGCCTATCCCGTCATATCTCATCGCCGTTGCCTCTGGAAACGTACACTATCGACCCTTTCCTAAATTTGAGGACAAGGAATGGACTTGCGGAATTTGGGCTGAGCCCGAGCTCATTGAGAGTGCCTATTGGGAATTCAGTGAAGACACAGCAAGGTACGCTCCTTACTGTGGATATTTCGGAGATTTATGGAACCAAATTGAAGGTTCCTTGCCGAGGAAGAAAAGCTCGTGACGCCTTACAAGTTTGGAGTGTATGACCTGTTAGTTCTGCCTCCGTCCTTTCCTTATGGTGGAATGGTATATTGCCTCGGTTCTCGTTACGGTTGATATTGACCTGATCACAGGAAAATGCCTGCCTATCGTTCTTGACTCCGAGTGAGGTTCATTTTTCAACATTGTGTAATTACCTACTAATTTCGCATTCCCAAAGCTCTTCTCACTGGTGACCGTGCTCTGGTCGACGTTGTAGTCCATGAGCTGACTCATTCCTGGTTCGGTAACGGCGTTACGTACGTAGTCGAATTTTTTCCTTTCATCACTTACTGAATTACCACTAGCCATGCTAATGCCAGTCACTTCTGGCTGAACGAAGGCTGGACCACGTATATCGAACGTGTGTTACAGCAGAAATTGCACACGCCAGCACATCGAGACTTTTCGTATATCATCGGTGCCAAGGCCCTTAAGAACGCTCTTGAGGAATTTAAGAAGAAGCCGAAATATCAGCGTCTTGTTATTGATTTCAACGTAGGCGAGGACCCAGACTCTGCGTATGGTAGTATCCCATATGAAAAGGGCGCAAATTTCATCCTCTTCCTCGGTGAGCCCCTTGTGACTTTCTGCTTGTGTTGTTCTTATTTCAAATAGAACGACAATTAGGGGGCCTTGAAGTGTTTCTTCCGTACGTCAAAGACTATGTAAGTACCTTCATTGGAAAGAGTATTACCACGGAACAGTGGAAAGAACATCTTTATGGATATTGGGAGAAGCATGGCGGTTTAGAAAAGATCAAGATTTTGGACTCTATTGATTGGAACGTGCGTCACAATTCTTTCCCTCGGCAAGATCATGACTGATCTATATGGTTGAATAAATAGGCTTGGTTCCATGGAGAAGGCCAGCATCTCCCTGTGGAGCTGGAATACGACAGTTCGCTGGCCAAAGAAGTTTATGCGCTTGCCTCGGATTGGGACGCCGCTCGCTCCACATCTGACATTGCCCAACTGAAGTTCAAGGAGTCTGACCTCAAGGGATTCGACTCCAACCAAATCAGTCAGCCCGCCGCACATCTACTTATTTCACTGTTTGTCTGACTCGTTATCGCCAGTTGCCTTCCTTGAACGGCTTCAATCCTATCCGGCATTGCCATTAACCCATGTCCGCCACCTTGGCACGCTTTATAAAGTTGCTACCACATCCAATGCAGAGGTCCGCTTCCGTTTCTACGAGCTTGCTCTCGCAGATTCCCAATCCGAGTCCGCAAAGGCATATGCCGCTGATGCAGTGAATTGGATCGTCGGGGCAGACTCAGAGGCTGGGCTGATCATTGGGAGGATGAAATTCTGCCGGCCCACGTTCCGGTATGTCTTCAAAGTGGATGAGGATCTGGCTGTGAAGACCTGGAAGAGCAAGAAAGATGCATTCCATCCCATTGCAAAAAGGCTGATTGACAAGGTAATTGGGATATTAATAAAACTATGGCGTCTCAAGTACTCATCCTTTTTCAATGCAGGATCTCAAACTTAACTAATCATATAGAAGATCGAAGTGCATTGTACATGTACTTTATTTGTGTCGCGAAGACGTATCTATGTAGATATGAAATCAAGCACTACAATCTTATTATATGCAGGAATGGACTTAAGGTACATAGTCCCATTTCATGCCCAAATTCAACTAAACATTACACATCTACTTGAACCCACCCCATAAATCTCCAAATACATCCTCCTTCCCTGGCTGCACCGAATGAGCACTTGTCGCCGTACTCGAACTTGTGAAACCCCCAAATGGATCTTGTGCAGGAGCTGCAGAAGCTGTAGGGGGTGATGATCCCCACATTGCCGACGTGTTGAATAGTCCGGCTTGTTGTTGACTGGCAGGTCCAGGCTGAGTTGTTTTCCAAAGGTTGGTTTGTGCGGGCGGAGCGGCAGCAGGCGCTCCCCAGCCAGAACTAACTCCCCACGCACCGACCCCAGATGTGCCAAGCATACTCGTCGTTGATTGTTGTTGTTGTTGTTGGGGAATCACCCCCTGCGTAGCCCATGGCGAAGCAGCCGAAGTATTATTGAACTGCCCAAAAGTCGATGTTGCAGGTGCAGACGCGATGGGCGGGGAGGAAAAGAGAGAAAGAATATCCTGCTTGACGTCCTTCTTGGGTGCCTCGGGTGCCGGAGGGGTAGGAGTTGCTGCGTGGAAGTCAAGAGAAAAGAGATCGTTTTCTGGTGCTTTAGGCGGTGCCGGTGCCGGCGCAGGCGCAGATGGGGATGGAGCTGTGGTCGCTCTCTGTGAAGAGTTTGTGGCAAAATTGGCTGAGAGGAGCGGATGAGCTTGAGGTTGACGGGTAGTAGTGGATGATGCGCGAGTAGAGACGCTTGCAGTAGAATTACGAGAAGATCGCGATACAGATGGCAGAGGTTGTTCCTGTTGTGGTTGCGGAGCGGAAGTCCTGGCAGTACTCTCGAGATCAGACGGATTCAAAGGTGGAGGCCCCTCCAGAGCCCAGCGTCTAGATTCATATTTCGAACGGATGAAGGACTCCATTTTGCTTTTGGTTAAGATGAATACAAACTCTCAAAAGAGACAAATAATAACATACTGTTCAGGGGGTATATGTCCCGGCTTCAGATGTGCCTCCCAGTACAGGTTCGCCAGATGGTTTCCCCACTTTTGAATTGACTGCTCTGACATTAGCTTGAGCATGGAACAAGAAAATGGAACCGACCTCCATCTGCTCTGGTGTCCAGGTATCGAGATCAACGGATTTGACTTTGCTGATATGCGTGCCCATGCCACGATGGATGCCTGAGCATCGGATGCAAAGGAAAACGCCGCTGAAGATGCATGTCAGTGTTAGTTTATAGTAGCTAGGGAGAACGTACATGTTCCAGGAGGCCCAGCGGGGATCTAAGAGTGGGGTGAGATGGACGAGTGGGGGAATGAGGAGACCTCTGACCGTTGCGTTTACAATCAGCACATACTTTGTTCTCTGGCTGTTTGACAAGTTCGCGGAGAGTGCGAGTAAAGCGTTCAGTGGTTGCCTTGTCTTGTCGGGACATCTGTAGTCGTGGTTGCGGTTTGGATTTCCACTCCCGCAGAACACGTGTCTGCCTCAAGTCACTTCCGTCGACCTACCCGAGTCGCTCAGAGTTGCTCAGATGTATGTTTTTGTCTGTTCTGACCCAAATGGTTTTACTCTGAGATGAATCGCACAAGTAATACCAAGAGCATTGCAGCACAGGCGAGTGCGCCACATCCTAACACTTATCTAGAAGCCAGGGTCCCATACACATGATATCATTATTAGTAGTGAAGTTGTTCCGACATATAGAAATCGTTCAGGCGTGATACCATAATACCGTAAGAACCAAGGGTATGATTTAATCGTAAAAAGTGCCTCAGGCTAAGTAAGTATACGAGGCATATTAATTGTGTTGCTATTGAGCACCGAAAAACGTAAACATATCAAGATAATTGGTTTGTTTCATGATTTGGCAACAGTCTTGTCCCTGTAAAGACGTGGATCAGTTACCACAACATAGATCGATAGAATGAATGAACATACAGAGCATCCTCGTCAGAATCCGTGTGGTTCTTGACACGGAGATGAATCATTGGGAGAACGAAGACAAGACCGGCGACTAGCAAGGCCCAGGTCGAGACAAAGATGTTCATGTAACTAACAATGTTCACATGAGGATCAAGGATCGTACCGGGGATCAGTGAAATGTACTTACGGAATCAAAACAGCATCTGCGCGCCACATGCCAGCAGCACCGGCAGACTGAAGTGACTTGTCTAAAGAACAATTTGCTCAGCCAAAGCATTTGCGCATAAAGATAATCGATACATACAGAAACCGGCGAAATGGGCGAGTTTGGCGGGGTCGTTGGACATGGCACCCATCAGCCAGTAGGCAGTTGTTTGCCACATGGCATCAAGGACACCACAGAAGACATACAAGAAAATTTTGCCAGTGTAGCCGGGGCTGGAGATGTCGAGACGTTCTGAATCAGGGGGCACAGAAGCACGAGTATACGTCCTAAGTACCATGACGATGAGATGCTGACCTACAAAGTAAGATAGGTTAAGTAAGGACACTCACTTCTGATAGAAGTAGGCCCAGATGTGGACGAAGAATACGAAGACAAATAGCACGGCCCAACCAGAGAACGCACGTACACGGCGTGTAAGCTTAGGCTGGTCGAGGAGGCGGCCAATAGCGAGGGAGCCAACGATTTGAGCAATCCAATAGACGAGATTATTCAATGCGCGGGCACGAATGTTAAAGATCGCGCCATTGTAGTCATTGAACTCTGTAAAATTGGGCATCAGGGTGGATTTCGAGAACAAAGACTGATCACGACTCACGCCATGTATAGAACCAGTTGGAAGCCAAGAACATGGGGAACAGGAAAAGGATCATCGGGTCGTTCCGAAGAGCACTGTAGAGACCTAGGAACTCGGACTTCCAAGATGGATGATTGACTTGAGTGACCTTGGTGCCGTCGGTACGAATCATCTTTGCTGGGTCAACCATAGTGAGGGGAATCAAGACACCAAGGCAGGTGAGGACAAGAAATCCAATCTGGGGGACGGAGTCAGTATTGAGTAGAAATAGACGATATACTCGGGACATACGTAGGTACCATTCCCGACTACATCGCGAAAATAGATCATCAGTATAATCACACAAAAACTATATCAAAGCCTGCTCACCAGAGTTCGCCTATAGAAGTGACAAAACTTAATAAGACACGGGTAAGAAAATATCAAGTATTACTTACTGTAGAATGGAAATTTTGCCCAAGAGCAACAGAGGCCCCCACAACACCACCCAAATTGAAGATACTCCAGAACACGCCGATATATTTGCCTTTTTCACCCTCCGTCGGATAGGCCATCATCAAGGCACCTTGTGCCGTCCAGAGTAGACCAGCAGAGATACCAAGAATGGCGCCGGCAGCGATAACGAAACCTTTTGCACCAGGATGGATGTTGATGGCACTGTAAGAGCATTCTAAGCCTAGAACAATTGTATTGTTGCTCAACGTACAGATACGAGCCGATGTAGAGGGCGTATCCACTGGTACCCAAGATCAGCGTTGTTCGTGATCCGAGTTTGTTGTTGATAGATCTGGCATAAGAACCAATCAATCACATTACTTATGATGAGAAGAACACGATGACATACCCCGCGAAGAATGCGAAAAAGGCGAAGGTAGCATACAGAGCTGCGTTCGAGTTCGCGCCTGTAGTGTTGTCGACTTGACCACCACCACCGAGACCGTTCAGAGCATTGAAAAGACCTTTGAAGAGATTCGTCAGGAGTCAAACGACAAGTAAGGTGATCATACCTGGACACATGAAACAGACGAGACCCAAAAGACATGTCTGGTACCTTTTTAGCGCCAGGGAAAATGGGAGCTAGAGACACTGCTGACCTGGGTGAGAGGGTGGTAGTATAAGCCCTTTAGTCCAGTAGGGCGCTCGAAGACCTGTTGGGATGCAGCATCACTGCTTCCACCGCGGATGGAACCCTTTTCGGTATCAACAACGTCGGTCATGACGGACAGCGTTTAGATGTTGAAGTAGAACGAAGTGGGCAAAGTTTGGGCATCTAGACAATATATAAGTAGTTAAAAATGGAAGCCGGTATCAAAATCTCACGGGACGAAAAAGTACGGACCATCGCATGAGCAGGGACGGCAAATTTACAGGTCCCATGAACCCGCTCGGCTTGACGGACAATATGGGGATAGCACTTGGCAAAAGCTGCCCATGGGTGAGCCACATCTCGAAGCATCTCGATCAGTTCAAGCTCACTTTATTCAACTTGCAATCACCGGGACCACATGGTTGCTCGCTTGTGACAGTCATCATTCCATCCGAGCCCGAATATGGGGGCCGAGCTCGACCTCTCCCATACATACATAATTATCCCCTTCGAAAATTTCCTTTTCTCGGAGACATATAGTTCCGTAGTGTGGCACGATTTTTGACCACGAGACTGGATAATGAAACAAGGTCCAGCCACAGGATAGACTGCATATGCAAATTCGCATCCAGGCACAAACACAAATGAGGATCGCCGGTCCGCAATTCGAGTGAGTAAGGAGAGTAAAGAGGTCCAAAGACTGAAGGGATGTAAAGACCGGATAGATCGAAAAAAAAACAGTTCTGGCCTGAGCTTTACATTTCCGGATAACGTGACTCGTCTATCAACAATTTCCGTCCTTAGTTTACTGACCACAAGCTCCGAAGAAGTCGGAAGGAATCGTTCTGTGCAGACATCGACGAGTATGTATCACTGTCTTTTGTAACTTAAACTACATATGTCATTACAGATTCCTCCTCCTCCTGTGGTACTTCGCACGCTCAAATTTGGTCAGACATGATCTAAAAAAATAAATTCCAACTTTGATGCGAGGTTTATGCAAGAGGTAAATCTTGCCAGACTGATCAGTGATCTAAAAAAAAACTTCTCAGTCTTTCGGCCGGAAACGAACTTAAATGCATTCATTATATGGCAAAGGCGAAATTTTTTGAGGTGTGGAAGAGGTTGTGGTCTTTGGAGACGATATCTATACTTGGGCTCTAACTTTCTCCTTTATATAGTAAATACGTAGCCAGTTTTCAGTGTTTCCTTCAACTTGCGCTCCGCCATTTGTGTTACAATCACGACATTTTTTGACAGGTTTTGAAATTCACTCCATCCAATTGAGGTGATCTGTGAAGCCAGATCAACTCGCTGTCACTCTCTTTTAGGTGTACTGCTTGAAAGACCACAGAACATACTTAGATATAGATTATTGTACGTTGATCGTACATGCGCAGGAGACATCAAGTAATCCTGTTAGCTTACTGGAAGCTCATTAGTGGGATCCTTGTGTTCATTTCATGGTTGTTGAATCGTCGACGGCATCTCCTGACGGTGTCAACATCTCTGTTGCAACGCGGATATGTCCTAAATCGTCCATCCGCGCCCTAAGGGAAGAGGAAGGTAGGTGAGAATCACTGTTGACAAACACGAATGCAGAATCTGCTTACAAAACTTCATCTGCATAGTCGGTGTGTTCTCTGACACGCAGAAAGATCATGGGAAGGGCAAAAATTAGCCCAGAAACCAGGAGTGCCCAAGTTGAAATAAATATATTCATGAACCTATGAAGATATGATGAGTCAGGATTGACTGGTTACTAAAGTTTGAATGTACGTACGGTATCTTGACCGCATCAGCTCGCCAGACGACTGCGCCGCCCGCGGATTGGAATGACTTGTCTACAAGAAGCAGATCGGTTGGCCTTCCTTTACGGCAGCCACGGAAGAACGACACGTACAAAACCCAGTAAAATGAGCCAACTTTGCAGGATCATTCGACATCGCGCCCATGATCCAGTATGCTGTGGTTTGCCACATTGCATCGAGAAGACCGCAAAAGATGTATAATAGTATCTTTGCCGTGTAACCCGAATCATAGATATCCATTTTGTGCGTATCAGGTGGAACCGACTCTCGACTGTAAACCCTGCAATGCGAGAGTGTTAATAGTAGGTTGAATCTAGATGGTATATACTTACTTTTGGTAAAAGTAAGCCCAGATGTGGACAACAAAAACCATGATGAACAGAATTATCCATCCTGAAAATGCTCGTGCGCGCCGAGAAATGGTCTGCTGATCGAGAAGGAATCCGATTGAAATTGAGCCGACAATTTGAGCAAGCCAGTAGACCAAGTTGTTAAGAGACCTCGCTCGAATGTTGAATAAAGCGTTGTTATACTCGTTGAATTCTGAATTGGGCAAGTCAACAAAATGATACTTCCGAGAACTCGGACATACGCCAAGTATAAAACCAATTGGAGGTGAAGAACATGGGAAACAGGAGGAGAATCATCGGGTCGGTCTTTAGGGTTACCCAAAGGCCATAAATCTCTACCTTCCAAGAAGGGTGTCGCGGCGCTGTAACCTTAGTACCATCTGTTCTGATTATTTTGCGCGGATCCACCATTAACAACGGAATGAGCACGCCGATAAGAGTTAGTATCAGAAAAACAATCTACAAGTGAAAAAATTGAGTGGAGATAAAATAAACAGGTGAAGGTGTGAAAGCAACATACATAAGTACCATTCCCGACTTAATGATTCGGGCCTTGTGAGTATGACCTTAAGTGACATAATCCATTGCTTACCAGAGTTTGCCTAGAGAGACAAGAACATGGTCAATTTCGGTTGCAAACGGGAGGAGTTAACTAGGCCAAGATTAGATATGAATGCTGACAATACCTTTGAATGGAAATTCTCCCCTAATGAAACAGACGCACCGACCACTGCGCCAAGGTTAAAGATGGCCCAAAACACCCCTATGAAAAGGCCCTTCTGCGACTCTGTCGGATATGCCAGCATCAGGGATCCCTGAGCCGTCCATAAAAGTCCGGCACTAAACCCGAGATATGCGCCGGCGGCAATGACAAATCCGCCTGCCTTAGGGTGAATGTTTACCGCGCTGGGAGGACCGTACACTTGTGAACGTAGAAAAGTCTCAAAAGTAGGGTTGACGTACAGAAAAGACCCGATGTACAGCGCGTACCCCGTGCTCCCAAGTAAGAGGGCACGCTTCGCCCCAAGTTTATTCGTAACTGATCTGTGGAGCGGGGGAAGAATCAGAGAATGGATGATAAACAGGGTTGGGTTCGATAGAAGGTTTAAGCATCCAGATAACGACATACCCAGCGAAGAAGGCACCGACAGCAAACGTGGCATACAGGGTTGAGTTAGCGTTAGCACTTGTGGTCGAATCCACCTGGCCCCCAGCTCCGAGCCCGTTCAACGCGTTAAAGAGGCCTGTACACGTGTTTTGGTGTGAAAATGGATGAGTACTGTGCTAAGCAAAGTCGTTACATACCAGGACACATGAAGCAAACGAAACCAAGAAGGACGGCCTATCCAATAAGGAACTGACTTCACTGGGGTCGATATACTTACCTGAGTTAGTGGATGATACCATAAGCCCTTCACCCCAGTGGGCTGAGGCAAGATGATGCTGGGATATCTGTCGTTGTTCGAGTTGCGTATATTTCCAAGGTGACCTTTCTCAGACTCGCCGCTGTCCAGGGTACCAGCCATTGAGACGATCGAAGACACACTATTGGACGGCGACCGAGCGACGATGGATAGCGTACCGATGCTTTGCAGCGGCGGTGCGGAGAAAGGAGGGTAAGAGAATAACGAGGGGAAGAGACGATAGCCTGCGAGTTATAGTTCTTCAACTGGATATTAGTCCGGCAGGCACCTGATCTGGTTCCGATTGAGTAGGCCAGAGTTAGAGTTAAATTTGACCCATATCTTATACATAGCAGTCTCGAGATCCTGATGTAGTTAAAGTCCTACCTGCGGGATGAAATTAGAGAGGGTGAGAGGACCTGTGATATCTGTGATATCTCTATAAATGATAGAGCTGTAAATTCATCATAACCCATGGTATGGAACCTAGCAAGAAAAGAGATAGAAGCAGCTGTACCCATCCCTTTTTGTGCTTTACATACAGTCTCGACATGAGGCATTGTCTGGGCCAGTCATTATCTGCGGAGATTTTATTCTGCCGGATGCGGACACGTGACTTTGACGCGAAAATGAACCGAACTTGAAGGCCAGGTTTGCACGCGACTACTTACGACGATGGCGACGGTGAGCTCGATAACTCGTCAGATTGAGGCCCTTGAGCTCGCTTCGAAGAAGCCTTTTGTGCCTTCTCATTCAAAGTTTTCTAGTCAATCCAAACTGTTGACTAAATTTGGTGCTCCAGCCAAACCCTCCTCTCTCCGTCATCCAGTCAAACAGCCCCCTCCAACTGTGCCAAATTCTAAGCCATCTGTAGATATCGGACGATATGATGGTGGTCTTGAGATTGACGATCAGAAGCGCGGCAAAGCAGTCTATGGCGAAGCCGCTGAGGAGCTTGCACTAGACTCCAGTGTATCAAGGTCTGCATCTTCACACATCTACTATCCTCACCTCATCCTCTTCCAGGAAATCTCCCACTAGAGAATGGCATTTGTCAGATTTTGACATGGGCCGGCCCCTCGGCAAGGGCAAATTCGGACGAGTCTATATGGTCCGCACCAAAGCAGAGCCCAAATACATTCTCGCACTCAAAACTCTCTATAAATCTGAAATTGTACAGAACAAAGTCGAAAAGCAAATCAGGCGGGAGATCGAAATCCAGCAGAATCTGCGGCATCCCAACATCCTCCGCCTCTACGGGTACTTCCACGATACCAAGCGCATCTTTCTCATGCTCGAGTTCGCCGGCAGGGGAGAGCTCTACAGGCAGCTCAGCAAACACGGTTGCTTCTCTGAGCGCCGCAGCGCGCGTTATATCGATCAAATGGCTGATGCACTAAATTACCTCCATGGAAAACACGTCATTCACCGCGATATCAAACCCGAGAACTTACTGTTAGGTATCAACGGCGAGCTTAAGATTGCGGATTTTGGTTGGAGTGTCCATGCGCCAGGTAACAGACGGATGACCCTCTGCGGGACGCTAGACTATCTACCCCCTGAGATGGTAGAAGGCCGGGAGCACACCAAGGAAGTCGACCTGTGGGCTTTGGGTGTACTCACGTATGAATTCCTGATCGGCAATCCTCCCTTCGAAGATCGAAGCAGCGTCTCCAGTAACTACCTTCGTTTTCTAGACTTTTACTACCCACTCATCACTTCTTAGACACCTATAGACGTATAGCCAAAGTAGACCTCAAATTCCCCCCAATGCTAAGTGCTGAAGTAAAAGACCTCATCGCCAAGGTCAGTCTTCATCTTCCTCTACCCATCCATTCTTCCGCTTACTAGGAATGCCAGCTCCTTCAATACGACCCTCAGAGTCGTCTATCCCTTCCAACTGTTCTAACTCACCCCTGGATCGTGAGACATCGGCCCAAAGACTCGATCAGACCGAGTGAAGGTCATTGATACCTGACTCTCAAGTTTCCTTTATACCTCCTTATCCTGAGGTCTTGCATTTGTATCAACTCACGCCCTATATGCCGCATTGTATAACACACATACTCCATAACAATTCGATGCTGATGTCGTTCACCAACTCCGTCAGATTGATAACCTCATACTAACTCTATCTTATGGCGTTTCACAAGGTCAAGAAAATGGCATTGATAGTGCGCTGAGCCTGGCACTAAAGGATCAACCTTTTTGAAGTGGCCGCAAGTATTTTTTCTTCACTCACTCGTCGCACTTCATTGGTCAGATAGTGAAGTGGTCCTTTATTGTCACTGGCCTGCGTAGTGTATGCTCGCTCCTTTGGCAAATGGTGACGATCTTGCATAGGCAAGAACCAGGGTATAGATTGCCAAAGTTAACCGGCATAACTGAAGGGAACCTACAGATGCGACAAGAATCATGGCACTCTCGCCAAAGCTATTACTTATGAGCTGCCGCTTTCATCTTGATAGTACTTATGAACCCTGGTGTGACTGTAGGAGATTATGATTTTCTTTTTCTGAAGAGGTCGAAATAACAAATGTCAAAAGTGGACTTAAAGAAAGACAATTAAATCTACTAGGGTAAAATAACAACACATGTAACCCGGAAGTGATACAGAGAGGTCCAGCTGGTGATCACCCCCATTGACGATTTACAATAAGTCTTATTTGAGTGGGCCAAGGTTGGATCTGGAGGTACATACAAGTCTTTCCTTGCACATGTCTTTACGTAGCACAACTTGGAGGTCTTCATGCAGGACAACAATAAGACGAGATTTTCTTGTCATAAAAACATATATCCACGGAGAGGGAGTACACATCCCGGGTCATGTTCCGATTCGGTAGATCTCAATTTCGGGTAGAGGATTGTTGGATTAAGTATTTGGGATAATGCAGGATAATGTCAAACGTTTGAAGGCCTTATATTCTGCTCGTCGCAATGTCCAGGTATTGAGTATCCAACTTTGTGGGTCCATGTGGTTCGAGGTTCAACACGATCAGGGAGATATCATCTGATAAGAAAAGCTCAAGTAGCCGGTCCCCCGATAAGATTATGTACATACTTTTCATCCCCACATATCTCACCAACGCTGACGTAGACAATTGTGGCCAGGGGACATTAATATGTAGTTTGCCACACTGTCTAAAGAGCTAATATTAATGAACCTTCAAGCTTCAAGCTTCAAGTTAAAGGTGAGATTGGTCGACTATTGTTGGGTTCTCCTGAACAAGCTCTCATGCTATTCCAGCCTAGTCATGACCCTACATGACGAGCGGCTAGCGACAAAGGATGAGTCGGGCCTGACTTTGGTCGCCTCCGTTAGTGACTGCGGACGGTGAAGTCACCTGAAGTGACGCGCCCAAAAAACAATAGCATCACCAAAAGGAGTTTTAAACCGTAGGTTTGATGTCAAGATCGACGTAGAACAAAAGCACACAAAGGCAGCAGCGCGGCCCCTGGAAATGGTTGCACTGCTCTTGTTCTTGTCCCTGTTGTCTTTTGTCTTTCAACGGGGTTCTCCGTGGCGCAGGCAGTTGTAGGTCCAAATGTATTACCATATAACATCACGCAGGTGAAGGGACAAGGCAGCAACGAGCATCAGCCTCATCTCCTCTCTCTCTTTTCCTCTCCTTCAGGCCTTCTTGTGGTTGGCTCTTCGTTCCCTTTAATTACACGCCGCGCGTGATACGACGATCTCTTTCATTCATTAATTCTCTGTTCGCCAACGACATAATCCTACCTCATTCTCAACTTCACCCTAGCTTTTTCTCTTAACCATGCCGTCTTCATCTTCCACTGTCACTCTCCTCCAGCCTCATCACATCCGCAACCTCATTCTCATCCTCCGCCGTGCCAATGCCCACTATACCCACGTCGCTTCTCTTATACGCACCTCATTCACGTCTACTGGTCACGCCAAGACGCGTGCTCATAACCTTGGCTTGACCATCGATGTAGTCGCCGCCGTCAACTGCCCCCAGAAGCAAGTCAGCGTTATCCCGCTACCCATCATCGAGGTTGTAACTCCTGAAGTTGTTCGGCCCAAGGCGTGGAGCGTTGCCCCGATTCGTCCTCTCTTGACTTGCTCTATCCCCGAAGTAATCCAAACAGTCACTTCCCCTAACGGTACCACCAGTGCTCTCAGTGCAGGATTATATTCCTCGGTTGCTCTCACTACCGCTGATCAGTCCGGGAAGGCCAACGCTCACTCCCACTGGTCTGCCATCACTGAGGAAGGGGACCTCTTCCCTCGCGATGCCACCGATATTGATTCGAACAACGTCCGTGCAGCTGAGCAAACAGAGCCACCATCAGTCTGGCAGCCTCTTGATGTCCACATTGATGAAGATGCCATCGCGTGGGATATGGACTTGCAGTACCCCGAAGATAGCATGGATGTCTGTTCCTCTCCCAGCTCTGGGTCGGAAGCCGGGTCCGAGTCTTCTTCCACATCCGAGTCGTCTGCATCTTCTTTCTCTGGCCCTGTGACACCTGTATGTGTCCTTTCTTGTTTACTGTCTAGCCTATCTTCTGACATGTATTCTATCTAGCCCGACGCCCAGGAGACTCTTCCTTTGATGATTCGTATCAAGCGCAAGTCTATGGAGATTCGTGACAACGATGACGACATGTCCGATAAGCGCGTGAAGGTGTGTTACACCCCAGCCATCTCCGACATACCAACATTGATAATCTTCAACAGTTTTTCCAAGCTGAAGCTCCCCAGCCCCAACACCGGAATATTATCCGCATACCTGCTCGCAAATGAACATACCCCTTCAGTGGTAGATTTATTCATTGTATGATGTCCTCCCTACGTCTGCCCTCCTTGTACTCAACGCACCTCCACAGTGCCCTCCTTACGTCATTTCACGTCTTGAACTACGACGCGTCTAATGGTCATCTTATGTTCACGCTCATTCAGCTTCGTTTGTACATCAGACCGTTCTACATCCCTTGTAATTTCATCATTTCCTAATATACGGGTTCTCGTCTGGTAGTGCCGTTATAATTTCGTAGACCACTCTAATCCCCGACAGTTGCTATTCACCCCATTTCTTTCTTGTCATCTCAGGGACAACCGTATTGGCTCTTAGTGTTCTCTATACCAATAGTTAATTTCATCTACTGCTGTATAAACTCGTTGCTCACCCCCCTTTACATAATTCGTGGAATCGATCTTGAGTCCAAGCGAGTACCTCCAGTCAACGTTGTGCTCAACAAGAATGGTCATTATTGAAATGAAGGGTATGCAGATCGGACCAACAACATGTAAGGTAACAAAAGCTAGGCTCTCTAGAAAATCGTTGCAAGCGCCCCATCATCCGTCCCCGCACCTCCAAGCGCCCTTGCGCCCGCTCCAACCCCATTCTTTCCAAACGTAAACCCGACCCACACACCCCTCCCAAAGGTCTCTTCCTTCTCCTTCACCATCTCCACGTTTCTCTGCTTCTCCTTTACCTCTGCATACTTCTCCATGTCCTCTACGTTTGTAAAATCATCATAGTACCCAGTGTCGATCTCCGAGTCAAGAGCGGGGACGAATGGCGAGCGCACCGAACGGAGGTCCTCCCATTTCACCTTGGAGAAAAAGGGATGGCTCGACACTTGGGAAAGAGTCGAAAAGCGCACACTCGCATGGGATATGAGGCTGCGAGGATTCACATTCAAGAACGTTAATCAAAAAGCTTCACAAGTACCCACCAAGTCACGGCGTCCCACGCGACGTCGGTAAGATTGAAAATAAGGTCTTCAGGTTTGTCGTACTCCGGCCTGCGGAGAACCTTTGTCCAATTCTTCAGATTTGTCCATGTCTCTTCAGGTGTGCTCCCGCTGAACGGGGGAAATCCCGCCAGGAACTCGAACAAGATACACCCAAGTGACCAGTAGTCCACAGAGTAAGTGTACGGCTTGCCGCGGAGGACTTCCGGGGCCTACGCAAGTAAGTTAGGAATGGAAGGGATATAGATAGGTTTATAAAATTCACCATG
Organism: Termitomyces sp. K1Aa; assembly: GCA_018221735.1. Lineage (NCBI taxonomy): Eukaryota > Fungi > Basidiomycota > Agaricomycetes > Agaricales > Lyophyllaceae > Termitomyces > Termitomyces sp. K1Aa. The sequence goes on from JABAJX010000030.1 coordinate 17,682, forward strand.
TAATCGGGCGAACCGACGATAGAGTCTGCATATCGAGCGTCTTCTTTGCGAATAGATCGGTAAATCGAACGGCGTTCTATCGTTGAGCGATGGATAATTTGATGATCCTTCACTTTGTCGAGCTGAGAGCGAATAGTAAGAAAGGAAACCCATAGTTAAAAGGATTGGAACCTTGATTTTGAGTGACTCGATCCTCTTGGGATTGAGTGCACCAGTCGCAAGCCCAAAGTCAGTCAATTTGACATGACCAGTTCCATCCACTAGGAAATTCTGCATACCCACAGTTTAGGCAGTTCCATCGACACACACAAGTGATGTGTGACATACCTCGGGCTTCAGATCGCGATGGATATACCCAAGCTTGTGAAGCTCCGTCACGGCAGCGAACATCTCGCTGATATAGAACTTGGCATGTTCCTCTTTTAGGACACCCGAGTTGTTGAGGAGGGTACGGAAATCTCCACCAGGGACGTACTCCATAGCGAGGTATACATGTTCGGGGTCCTGGAACGCATAAAGCAAACGCACAAGCCAAGGGGTCTTGGTCGCGGTGAGAATATCACGCTCGACGAGTACATGCCGAATCTACATCGCGGGTGTTCATCCCTCCTCATGACTCTGTAAGTGAACCCACCTCGTCCATCTTGTGAAGGGTTCTCTTCTTCATCTTCTTGTGCGCGCAAACCTCTCCCGAGTCCTGTTTGCGTGCTAGGAAGACTTCGCCATATCCACCCTGTCCTACCTGAGCAATGATATGGAACTGATCTACCTTGAGCTTTGTACGCCTTCTACGAAGCAACACTCGTTCGCGGCCACAATAACTCTTGAACTCCTTAGCGTACTCCGCCGCTTTAAGATCGCGAGCCCTTGTGTCTGCATCGAACCTTGCACGGCGCTCCTTGCGCGTCGCAAGGTAACCTAGCGTCTGGAAGTAGTAATCCAAGAAATCTGATGAAGATCATAAACGCCATTGGCCTTGTACGCAAGGACAGACCCACACAGCTGCGCAACGGTCGCCTTCCTCTTGACCTCTGCGCTATCCAAGAGCTCCTTCTCCCAAACCTTCTGTGCACCGCCTTTCTTGAGCGTCGTCGCTCCTCTCGCGGTCTGCATCCTGATATCCTTACCGTCCATCGTCAACCCCTTTGCAGTGCCCATCTGCACATCAACATATCCACCGCCCAAGCTTGGCGGGGCCCCCTTTGCCGTATCCATATATACATCGCGGGTCGACGAGGAGGACTTCATGGTGTTGATCAAGATCGCGTCGATCACATGACAGGCGCGTGTTGTCGTCTTACCACGATGGCAAACCACGGGCTGCGGCGTCCCCAGATCGACCTTTCCTCTCTCCTCGCCGCCGACCAACCCCACATCGACCTCCGTCTCTCCGCATACGAGGCATCCACACGCAATTTCACCAAGGCCGTCTCGTCCTACAAGAACAGAGCCCTGACCGCCCTCTCTGAGCGCCGCTCATCTCACGCCGCAGAGAAGAAGCGGATACTTGAAAAGTCACAGGCAGCAGAGGCAGAGACCAACCAATGTAAGCTCCGCGAAATCGACCTCGTTGCGACCCTTGAGCGGGAGAAGGACGAGCGCAAGGACGCCGAGTTGGAGGTTGCAGCTTTGAAACGCCAGCTCGCGTCTCTTCGCGAGAAAAGTCAGACGATCGAAGCCGAAATCGAGCAGTATCGCGCTATAAAAAATAACCTGCGCCGAGGTACGTTTTGTCGTTGTTAGCACGGTTGTCTGCTCACAGAGCATCTACAGAACGTGCTACAGAGCGCAGCACGCTCAGCACGCATGCCGCACACGTATCTCCAGGAGTAGAAGCAGTAGAGATAGCTCTAGGGTGTATGATTGAAGGCATAGGGGCGGACCAAGTATTGCTTCGTTTTGCTCATCTTGACGCTGCCCAACCGGATCGCGAGTGCAGTCTGGTTCTTGATGTAGCACAGGGATATAAAGGTACGGTCACCCCTTTGGTACTCTTTCTTTTACTTATGCTGGCTTAGTGGCTACTGCCTCGCCACCCCTGCCTACTCTTCCTCTGTTGCTCAAGACGCTCAACGATAGAGGAGGATTCTATGCTTTTGTGCGGGACGTGCGTATGGCCTACCAGACGCTTCTAGACCCGCATTCCTGACATTTTCAAACATTCTATCTATGTACATCTAGTATACCAATGTAATCTGTATAAGATTGTGGATCAATGCTGCTTCAATTTGAACGCGACGCGCCGATCGCACGTGACGCAAAAAAGTTGTCCTCGATCGACATTTGAGCATCTCCCACCATGTCTCTTGCTCACAAAATAGGTACGTCGTTACAAACTTTTCCTCAACTCTAACCGCTTCATATATAACAGGATCCCTTCTTTTCTGCCCGACATGCGGTACACTCCTTGCATTGCCCAAGGATGGCGAGGATACCGTGACTTGTGAACAATGCGGGCACCTTGAACCTGCTAGTTGTGCGCGTTTCCTCATGTCGTTGATAGCTTATCGTTGATTGAAGGTACAGCTTACGAAAACATTGAGATTACGACTCGCTCGCACCCTGACGCGTTTCCCAGTGCACTGCAGCAGAAACGCAAGACACAGACAAAACGGCACGAAAAGGGTGATCAGGGAACTCTCGTAAGTTGTAGCACTGTTGTGCATTGTGTCTAGCTACATTGACACCTGGACAGGTCTCGGAAAAATGTCCTGCATGCGGACATCTTTCAGCGTACTCGAAGGAAATGCAGGTGCGCGAAAGATTGAACTCTTATATATAGTATTCCACTAACTTGGATGCAGCTACGGAGCGCCGACGAAGGTTCAACCATTTTCTACACTGTACGCTCCTCGTTTCTGTCCGTTTCTCTTCTGACTCTCTCCAGTGCGCGAGCTGCAAGCACGGCTGGCGCGTTAACAACTAGTGTCTCAAAGATGTTGGTATATTCTCTACACATACACGCCGACCGAGCAGAAAAGAGCAACAACGCCAAAGCCGGCGAGGATGCTTGCGGTCGAGGCGACGGCCGTCTCGCGGGCAGGAACGGTGTCCTTGGGAAGGCTGCAGAGGGGTTGATCATGAGTGTGACTGTCGATGTGAATAGACATACGTGGAGAAATAGAATGCCAGACCGAATGTGGAGGCAAGAAGGATGGCAGCTATAAACGGAAGTAATACCACGGGAATTGCAGGGGAAAACGGGGGCAATGCCTCGTGGAGTGCCTGTTCATCGTCAGTCAACGTCGTGAGCGGCGTCGAGAGAGCTGCGTGCCTTTGTAGTGTGGTACGCGGACATGATGGTATGCGTGTAAGGGCTGCACGTGACGTGTGACACATCGGTGGCACGTGTTTAAAGGAATAACAAGGCAACGCATCTGGAATTTTGTTTCGTACACTCACGAACCTCACGACCACCATGTCTGCCGCACAAAAGTTCCAACAGCATCCTGTCGTTGTCCAGGCCCAGAAGAAGGCTTCTCTCTACATCGCCCAGCTCGACAAGGAGGTCCGTGCACTTTTGATGCTCGTTGCCACCGTTTCTGACGTCCCACAGCTCACAAAGTACCCCGTTCTCAATCACATTGAGCAGCGTACACAGGTTCCCAAGACCTACGCAGTCCTCGGAGTCATCTCTTTCCTCGCTCTTCTCCATCTCATCAACTCTCTCGCCGCCATAGTCTCCAATCTCGTCGGCTGGGCTCTTCCTGCCTATCTCTCTTTCAAGGCGATCGAGTCGCCTTCTCCTCAAGACGATATCCAGTGGCTCACCTACTGGGTCGTCTTTGGCTTCTTCAACTTCCTCGAAAGTTTCGCTTCCTCTCTCGTCCTCTACTACATCCCCTGGTATTACACTCTCAAAACTCTTTTCATCATCTGGCTCCAACTCCCCGTTTTCCGCGTACGTTCACCCCATCTTCTCTTCCTCAGAAATCTTATCTCGATTTTGACTCGTACAGGGTGCACAAACGACGTATTTGACCGTCATCAAGCCCATCCTTGCCAACGTCTCCTCCCAGACCCGCGCCACACCCCCCACCACCGCCAGCGCCGTCCACGAGGATTGAATGTATCAAGGGTCTCATTGTAGTCTAACTTAACCTCACTGGGCTTCTCGCTTCTGTGCCTCGTTATCTCTCCGTTCTTCAATAGACTCTTTCATCTTAGCCTCCCTCTCTTCATGCACCATTCTATATCATACGTATTTGTGTTATCGTATCAGATGCGTATATCGCCACGTCGAGTATGAAAAACCCACGACTTGCACACGACCACCGTGTGTCTTTTCCATGTGTTTCTAAATTCCATGACGTGGCCCATACTGAAACATGTGCTAGAGTGTGCTACATCGTGCTGATCATGATACTCCTTGAACTTGCATTATCAACTGGCATTAATGGGGTAGTGGTAACCTGGGTCGTTGCCATTATACATTGTGTCGACCCGCCGGGGGTTCGATTCCCCCTTAATGCAATCTCTTTGAATCGTTCATGGTGTTTCCAATGATTTGCCTCCCCCCCTTTCCTTCTTTTTTCTTCTACCTAGGCACCAACAAGAGTCTCGTCGTTTCACTCGGCGTTATAGCTCCACCATGTTATATTCAATTACATAGCAATAATACATTCACACAGAAACATTCATTCAGTGTACTGGGTAAGTTTAGTATGCTTCAGCTCAATCTTACTGACTGCATACAACTTCTTAATGATCTCCGGGAGCACGCCCTGGCTGACAGCATCGTAATGCCCCTTAACGAAATCATCAGCACCTCATTCAAAGAAATCGATCCAGCATACCTGGACACTGTCCCAACCCACGAGGACGAAAAAAGTCCCCTTGTTCTCCCTGCTCTCACCGAATGTAAATCCTTGCGCAATAAGGCTCTCCCGCAACTTGACGATGACGTCTTTAAACTCCTGGTCGGATCCATGGTTGGGGATCAAGGTGACAACCTCCGTCGTGGACGACCCCAATGCCATCGCCACATCCTCGTCAAAATCAACGTGTTGGACATCTAAGGGTCCAGACTGTGCACGTTGAAGTGAGGTGATCAGCGCTGGGTAGTCTTCATGCTTCGTGAGCTTCATATGGTGATCGTAGCTTTCCCATACTGAGAAGATGTACGTGAGATGGTGATTATAAATTCGAATACACGCTCATGGACGTACTAACGAACAAGTATCCGCTACGATTGTCCTCTGCCTGGATGCCATAGTAGGGGCTGATTAACAAAAGGACGATCAGACGGTAAGACCGTTGATCATAGTAAGCAGTTATTTATGTAAATCGACCTTATGCAGCCTTCAGACTTTACGAGGATGTCCAAGCACTCTTTGAAGACGAGATTTCCGGCCACGAAGTCGTCAGAGCCAGGGAATCGTACGATCTCAACGGTAGGCATGGTGGTACAGCGTCAATACTCTCTCTAGTGGGTTGTCTCCTTTAAATAAAGTGGCTCTTTGATGTGCTGAGTAACATACTCACTGGCTTCCGTCTGCGTGAGATTCCGCTCAGTCAAACTTGGCTAGCTTGGCTATCCGTGGTCTTCCTTGATGATAACATCTGAAAATCGGAGCGCGAAGTTGAAAGGGTTAAAGTCATTGTCCATGATCCGATTGCATCTGATCCCATTGGCCATGGAAGATAGCAGCTTTTCAGATTTCTCTGTATTCTGCTTTAGATTTTTGACATATCCCGCTTAGACCAGAGTGTAGTCTCTTGAGATTTTGAATTGTCAATAACATCACCCATTCGAGTCCTTGAAGCTTCGGATCTGTATTATCAGAAGAAACACTATCAGTATATTATTGGTCACCGAGTGAACCGCTGACCTGACCTACTTCATGACCCTAATGGCAATGCTCTGGTCTAGCTTTCATCAAATAACATTACTATTGAACCGTCATGTGGTGGTGGTAGTGATCTTCTTTCATGTATGGATATAGAATTGCCCTGAATATGCTGAATTGACCTTTTACTCAATGAGAAAGCACAAAGGACTGGAAGACATGTACAGCCACGGCGCAGTAAATTCATCATGGGTTAGATTATGCGAAAAGCTTCATCTCTGTACGACAACCGACAGTGTCAGTGACGACAGTGGTGGCTGTGCAGTTTGATAAGATATGCCACATTGATATGATTCGAGTCACGGCGAACAGAAACAATTTGGTTTCTTTGATTTTACTAGCGACACGTCGACTATGAAGTATTTTTCGACTCGTGGTGGGAGCGAAAGGCTGTCTTTCGAAGAGGTTCTACTTTTTCCACTCAATTTACGTGCCAGCTGATCATTCTGATTATCGCAGACGGTTTTGACAGGCCTGGCACCGAACGGTGGTCTATACATACCCGAGTACATACCCACTCTTCCCAAGAACTGGCAATCGGATTGGAAGAATTACTCCTTTGTTGAGCTTTCCGTTGCTGTTCTCTCTCTTTATATCTCGAACGATGAGATTTCCGAACCAGAGCTACGACAACTCGTCGAGAGGTCATACACAACCTTCCGACATCCTGACGTCACCCCGTTAAAGAAGTTGGACGACAAGACGTTCGTGTTAGAGCTGTTTCACGGGCCTACGTTTGCTTTCAAGGATGTGGCACTTCAACTCCTAGGGAATCTGTTCGAATTCTTTCTGCTTCGTAGAAATGCTGCCAAGGCCCCAGGTGCTGAGCTTGAGAAATTAACAGTTGTCGGAGCCACTAGTGGAGATACGGGAAGGTTCGTCACCCGTCCATTCACAATTCTTTGATATTCATTTCCATCTAGCGCAGCTATATATGGACTCCGTGGCAAGGCTAACGTCTCTATCTTTATCCTTCATCCGAAAGGCCGCGTATCCCCGATCCAAGAAGCACAAATGACAACGGTCACAGATGAAAACGTCCACAATGTCGCCGTAAAGGGAACATTCGATGATTGTCAAGTCCGTACGATTCCCTGAAATCGCTATAGTGCACCTCTGACGCATGTCTAGGATATCGTGAAATCCCTCTTCGCTGATCGCGAATTCAACTCCACCCATCGGCTCGCTGCTGTCAACTCGATTAACTGGGCACGTATCCTGGCACAGACGGTCTATTACTTCCTCGCCTACTTTCAATTTCAGTCCCAGCTTCCAGCAGGAACCGACATTGGTGACACCAGGGTCGAATTTGTCGTGCCCACCGGTAACTTCGGCGATATACTGGCTGGATACTATGCCAAACGAATGGGACTGCCTGTGTCCAAGTTGGTCGTAGCGACTAACGAGAACGACATTCTAGCACGTTTCTGGAAGAGTGGTAACTACGAAAAGGTGGAGTCCAGTTCGAGTCACGATGGTTTGTCGGGCGTCATCGCCCCAGCAGACGGGTCGTCTGATGGTAAGCAGGGTACGGCAACGTCTGGGGTCAAGGAAACCCTCAGTCCCGCTATGGACATCATGGTCTCTAGTAACTTTGAGCGATTACTATGGTACCTCGCATTTGAGAACGCATCTGGAAGCCAAGGGGAAAAGGAGGTGGAAGCCGGCAAGCTCCTAAACAGCTGGATGTCCAGCTTGAAGGAGGACGGCCGCGTCAAGCTGCCAGTTAACATCCTTCTATCTGCCAGGAAAGACTTCGCAGCCGAGAGAATATCTAATAGAGAGGTATTATCAATATATCTTCTTGTTGTTCATCAGGCTAAGCCCTTCTCAACCATCAGACCCTCGCTACAATACAGTCATTCTTCAACGGAGCTGTCTCGTACATTGCTGACCCTCATACCGCAGTTGGCCTCGCTGCTGCCCGCGTCGTTGCAAAACAAAAGTGAGTTGTCATCCGCTGTCTCTGAAACCAATTTCTTACGTCATGGTAGCCCTGAAAACGTTTGCCAAATCGTCCTTTCTACTGCGCATCCTGCGAAATTCTCCGAGGCAGTCTCCCAGGCATTGAAGGACGACGCACGTTTTGACTTCGACCGTGATGTTCTCCCGGAAGAATTCCACGGCTTGCTCGAGAAAGAAAAGCGGGTTATTGATGTAGAACGGCCTGATGTCGATCTTGTCAAGACTGTCATTGAGAAGACTGTTGGTCATCAGGCTGGAAAAATTGCGAGCTCTGGAAGTGTCTGAACAGACAAGTGATGTATGATCTAGATGAGTGACGGATGGAGAAAATGCGCAATAAATAATCACACAACTGACATCACGCGTATGCGCCACTAAGTATACGTGTTTTTCAAAATGAACGATCGCGGAAGACTTTAACATCGTCACAAATTCCCAAGCCTAGTTGAATGTAGAAATAAGTATACATAACAACCTTTTTCTAGCTTTTTCTGGGATGTGACCCTGACAATGTGGAGAGACCCATCGTGATCCTTGGGATAACAGGTGCTCAAAGGAACTGTTCTAGTTGGACACATCTACTTGCATATGTAGATTGAAGGGGAGCATAAACGGAATTAACTGAGAAAGTCACCACAGCGAACAAACCTAAGGTACACGATTACGTAATTTACGGTACGTGGAATACTTTTCGCGATCACGTGTTGAACATCGTGTCACGATTAAATAGGGGCGTTAACGCATTACTCTTCAGCGCAGTCTAAGAGACATGGTATGTGGCGCGTAGAACCGATGTGGAACGAACATGGAGGGGGGTTTTATAACATTGAGCTGTTAGCTTCACAGGACACAGTAACAGAGGAACATGAGAAACACGAGATAGAGGATATAGGATTCGAGACGCGACCGAGTAACACAGAAATGAATGGATGGGGAGGGGGCAGATGTGTATGTGTGTGTGCATGTGATGTGCGTGTTGTTGTTGGTTGTGTATATGTTCTGACTGCATATCTGAATGTCCGTCCAAAGTTCTTCGACAACGAAGGAGATAATGAGTATAAAGGTAAATGTACGACCGCGGCGTACGGAACAAGCGCATGGAGGAGTAGGAACTAGCCTAGCCTTTACTGCGAGTGACAATATTAATCATCACTTGCATTCGAGGGGTATATAATCGGATCATCGCTTGGAGGCGAGGATAAGAGTGATGGTGGGTATGCACTCGTGTCCTAACAGAAGGTGAGGTGGGTAATACGTCGGGTGTATGTGGTCTTAAAGAGGGGTAAATGTCGAGCACATCGATTTTGCATATAAAGAACTTGATGATGATGTCCGGAGCCGTGTGATGGGGATGATGGATCCAAAAGAGAAACAAGATGGATAGTCGGAATTCAATCATACAAAGAATTGCGTGCTGTGAAAACGTCAGTCATCTACGCTTGATGCCCCAAAGGTTACAACATACTGAATACGACTCGCGGCATGCACTTCCATCTCCTCCATCTTGTACGAGTTGAGCTCCTCCTTAATCCTCTGTGCCAACGCGGGCGTTAACCGACTCCAGGTAGCAGGTTCGCTCCTCCGATCATAAACCGATGCGGGGAACGTGTCGTAAACCGACAAATTGTTGTCGAACACCAACCTTTTGCTCTGTACTGTTGCAGACCGGTGGGTAAGCACAAGCGGGGAGCTCGTCATGGTAGATAGGACAGGAGCAGACGAGTTGAGATTAGGATGGTTAAAGATGGCATTCGACTTTTCGGGTGGATGCGGAGGGTTTTGGGAGGCATTGGTTGGCGTTGGCGGTTGGGAGTCATGTGTGGGAGATTCCAAAGACATCGGGATATCGAAGGTCAGGGGAGGAAGGGATGGCGGTGATGTATTATGTGATACGTGAGGGTGTTTGTGGAGGCCGTCAATTTGGTCTGGGTCAGGCGAGGGTATGTGCGCCAGTGGTCCCAATTCTGGGGTATGACCTGGATGTGAGTTATAAGAATTAGAACGCACACGGCTCTGACTAGGTGTGTCGTTTAGGTATTTGTCCTGATCGTAGGTTTCAGCGACTGCGAAAATTGGGTCAGTCGTCCTGATAGCATGATAGAAGAGGACAGACGAACATTTCAAGATACCCTTGGACGGCACACGCGTTCTTTCAACACTTCTCCGAATATTGATGGCCCATGGCTCATGATCAAACTCATCATCTTCGACATTGGTCCTCTCTAAACCAACACGTATTGTCGCCTCCTCATCATTCTCACCTTCACCATCCCAATCTTCATCGTCCTCTCCCCATCCATCTGCATGGAAATTGCTTCCAGTCTGCTGGGATCCGGTGAGATGTCCGTCGTCACTCTCATCGTCATCATCCTCCACCATCACTCTCGTCCCATCCTCATTCACTCGCATCCCGCCACTACTCCTTTTGACTGGCGACGCCGATCCCTGTCGCGTCGTCGTGTTCTTATCCCAAGCTGGCACACCGGCCCCATTGACACCATTGACTGTTACCGATAACGACGCAGGGTTAGGATTGGATGGTTGGCTAGATGCAGCAGCCGCTGGAGCAACCGCCGCCGCCGCCTCCTGTACTGCCTTGGCCTTAGCAGCTGCCTCGGCATTACTTTTGAGCGTATGTTGCCGTGCAAGCTTCGCCGCCGGACTGAGTCCGTTCATATCCGCGCCCACCGTCCAATCGCTGCGATCAAGTTCTGCCGTGACATGGGAGACGCTGGCCTCGCTCGCTTCGGCCTTGGCTGAGCCCTTCTTGTCCTTCTTTTTCTTGTCTTTGTCCTTGAAGAGCGACGTGATCCCTGCCAATGAGTTGCGCTTCGCGAGCTTGCCCATGGACCCAAGTTTCCGAATCATGACACTGGCACTACTGACAGTAGACGAAAGTGATATGTTGTCCGTGCTGAGGTTCATCTTTGCATTGAACAGAGATGCCGCGCGGCCCTTCTTCTTTGTCTGTACAGTGGCGGTGGAAGCAGAATCATCGGTACCATCCGTCGAATCGCGAGGCGTGGCGGACCCGCCGGACTTGCCCACCACGGATGAGATGATGGCCGGTGTCTTCGCCTTTAGTTTCGAGACCTTGATGGACTCGTCATCAGAAGCCTCCTCCTCCTCCTTCAGTGCCTGAGCAGTGTTGAAGGAGAGGGCACGTCGCAGACGGCCCTTCAGACCGCCACTGCGCGACATGCCTGCACTGGGAGTGGAATCCAACACCGGATCGCTGTCATCGCGTGACATTCGACGTTCATTTGGAACAAAATTTCCCTGAGAAAGAGGGGACGGTCGCACTGGACGCGGAGTAGCTAACGCCGCTGGGGAAACCGCAGGAATCGAAGAAGCGGTGGCCGAAGATGTCGTCGTTGTTGATGTTGGAGGAGGCGGGGAGATACCTGAAGGCCGAGCTGAGTTGGTCGAAGATGATGACGACGGAGCTCTATGATGGGGGATGCGCAACTGACCGGAGGAACTGGAAACTGGCGAGGACGCGGGCGGCGGTGAATTGCGATTTGGGACGTTCCGGACACGGCCGCTACCATTGGCTGACGGGGTGTTATGACCACTTTGACCACTCTGGTTGCTGTTAGTCCTTTGGCGGCTAGCAGTGGAATTGACAGAAGAGGAAGAACCCGAAGCTTCTGGGCGTTTGTATGGGGGGTTTGGAGGAGATGGTTGGGCAACCTGACGCCTGTCAGCTATATCGGGCGACTGGGTTTGCGGCTGCCGACTAGGCCGGCGGTATGGATGGAAGCCACTGAATTGGGTCTGCTGACCGAGCTGTTGCTGATGGTCAGCTGCGCCGCCTCTGTGATTCTGATGTGGAGGAGGAGTGCCACTGGGAAAGGGACTGAAGGTGGGGTTCAACGGATTTTGAGCAAAGTAGTCGTTGTTCCGTTGCTGGGCTGGAAATGCATGTTGTGCATTAAACAACATTTGCTGATAAGCCCATTGTGCCAGCTGTGCATTTGCAGGGTCAAAGTAGGGTGCCTGTGCAGGTATTTGAGCCGGATAAGACTGCTGCTGCTGCTGCTGGTGATTTTGATAAAAGGAAGGATAAAATGGTGCAGCAGTGATAGAGGGAGTCCAGCTGCCTTGTGGCTGCTGTACGGGGTATGAGAAGGTCGGCTGTTGATGAGGCTGCTGCTGCGGATGGCCATGAGCGCCGTCACCGCCAGGCGACGAGCGCTGCCTCGAGTTAGTTGAATTTGCGTCCATTGCGCTTTGATACACCTGTTGTTGCTGCCAGTCTCGAGGAGCAAGAACAGCCATGGACTATCAGGACAAAGCAAGCCGACCCGTGGTAACTGCTGTCTAGATCGTCAGGACGCGGCATGCGGGGAGCGCAGGACACTCACCACGGCCTACAGCGAGCAAAAGGGAGCTCGTCGTCGTGTTGGGCGGCGAGGAGATGGAAGATGGGAACAGTCGACGCTGGCAGCAACGGCCTCGAAAGGCAAATCTGTTGCGATCACCCGCCACAATCAAAACAGATCACAACACCTTCACGTGCCTCGACACGCTGCCTTGCCACTACGCGTCTCTACACCGTCTTGCTCGGATCCCATAACGTAAATCTCCCCTTCCTACTCAGATCCCCGCGACCCAACAATTTGTGCGTCCAGTTTACGTCTAGATGCTCCCTTGGCGTTCAGAGTCAGTTTCGCCATTTGTACACAACATTTCACGAAAACATATATCGGAGACAATCCCCGACGCAGCATTCTAACAGGCAGGCGCAAGGACTGCTTTCCTGCGCACTGCAGCTCAAGATTTAAGTATATCATTACTTGTCTGCTCGGGTATCCAAGCTCATATGAAGGGGAAGCTTCCGTCTTGTAAAATTATAAAACGCTTCTCATCAAGTGTACTCTGATGCCGGCGGTCTCTCTCATCGTCCAAACGTTCATCCAGTATCCAAATCTGGACACTTCCTGGTCCCGGGTCACGGCCCGGGACTCTACTCGATTCCTGAAAATTTCTTGTTTCTACTTAGTGCTAGCGAGACAAGACGCTTGATGACGCCAAAGAAAGAATTCGAACGTCAAAACATGGCCATCAACTATCCATCTACAAGGTTCTCATGCCAGGATTGACCCATACTTCCTGCTTGGAAACCTGGAGACCCGCTTTAATTCGCTTCAGTTCAGTGTGTACTTTAGCAAGTAAGTACATAAATTGGATGGTAACAAATGCACACTTCTTCCATTCTTACTCGGTCCTGTAATTTTACCAATGCCTAGTCTCTTCGGAATGATCACAAGCATTGGAAACCTTTCCTATCCAGTCGCTCGAATCAAGGACTTGAAACTGGCATGGACAGCTCTTGCACGCCACCGCCACAATCCATGTGCTATAACTGAACCGTCGAAGGCAGTTTCGAATTCTAGAGTAAGAAAGATTCATAGATGTACATGTGAAACCAGATACATTATATACGATTTGACTTGGGTATCAACCAGGGTGAATAATCATTTTTATGGGCGCCAGAATAAATGAAAGTTAATTCAAAGCAGTGAAAACTATGTGACGTGAGAACGGATGAACGCTCAAGCTCACCCATGTCTGAATCAGCTACTTTCACGAGTATCATATTGATTGGCCACGCTGCCCGCAGTCTCGAATAATAAACCAGAGTCGTAAGAAAGCCAGGAAGGATCCTCACAGGTTCTGAATCCGAGTCCTCGCTTAGTAATACGCTGGTCATGCAATCAGAGTTCGAAGACTACAGAACCCACTCAACCTTTCTTCTCTATATCTCATGTCTGGCCTAGGAAGCTGGTTGTGGGGCACATCCACGCTCGACGATGCGATCGGTGAGCAGCGAGAATTCATTCCCTTTCTCTGACTTCCCTTGACGACTGTTGCATCAGACAAAGCGACTTCAGAGTTAATGCCCGCTGGCTCGGAGGACATTGCGCTCAACCTAGAAATATGTGACCAGATACGCTCCAAGACTGCACCAGCAAAGGATGCCATGCGTGCTCTCAAGCGCCGCCTCAATCATAAGAATCCCAATGTGCAGAATCTGGCACTTGGCGTATGTTACGTTGTGAATACATCATCGTCTGACAACTCACTTGTTCCTTCAGTTAACGGATATTTGTATCAAGAATGGAGGGGACTTGTTCTTGGTAGAGGTGGCTTCAAGAGAGTTCATGGACAACCTTGTCTCGATCTTGAGGGTGCCAGGGTTGAACCACGAGGTCAAGCAGAACATTTTGAGGCTCATTCAGAATTGGAGCATCGCGTTTGAAGGAAAGTCCAACTTGGGATATGTAGGTCAGGTATACAAGACACTGGACAACGAGGGTGCGTGTATATGACCCCTCTACTTGGCTTACGCGGCTCATTGAGGATAGGTTTCAACTTTCCTCCGAAGGACCTCTCCCTCGTCAACTCCGCGATGGTGGATACACAGACCGCTCCAGAATGGATTGATTCAGACGTTTGTCTTCGGTGCCGGACACCATTCACATTCACAAATCGGAAACATCATTGTCGAAACTGCGGACAGGTTTTTGATCAGGCGTGTTCCTCTAAAACCATGGCTCTTCCACACTTTGGGATCGCACAGGAAGTTCGGGTCTGTGAAGGATGCTATAGCAAGATGACACGCAAAGCCGAGAGGACGTAGGTAGTTCCCGAGTCACCACCAATGTTGTACTTATTCGCTTCGCAGCACCAGCATCAACAGAGGGCATCGCCACTCCGCGAGTATGCACAGTACGCGCCATCAAAGCGCGCGCGACCTGGCAGATGCCGAGCTACAACGTGCCATCCAGCTTTCGTTACAGGAAGTCAATGCCAACGGGCATTCACGTCCTGGTTATGTCCCGTCACAACCCACCAACTGGGAGTATTCTGAACCACGACTTGTTGCTCGTTCCTCTCGTCCCTCCAAACCGACTACCATTGAAGAAGAGGAAGAGGATCCAGAACTTCGTGCTGCCATTGAGGCCAGCTTGCGTGAAACAAATGCGCCCAAACCTAGCGCTCCTGTTGCCGTAGAATCGCCGCGTACGGAATATGCTGGCCATGGTTATTCTCATTCATATCCTCCTGGTATATCTCAGATCCCTGCCCCTCCCACTATCCCCAGTTACGATCTTGAGCCGTTGGAATCCGACGCAATATTGACATTTAGCCAGACGATCAATCAAGTCGAGGCTCAGGGAGGTCGTGACATTTCGCGATATCCAGCTGTTAATGAATTGTACGACAAAGCAAGTGGTATACGGCCAAAGTTGGCGTTGAGTCTTGATGATGCTGGTCGTAAAGAAAGCACGTATATCTTCTGCCTCCCAATCTATATTCACTGAGACCTTTTCTATCAGAAATATTGTCGGATATGCATGACAAGCTGTCACAAGCCGTTAAGCTCTACGACAAAATCCTAACAGAACAAGTTGAACGCCCACGGTGGCGATCACCACCGGCTACGTCATCCTACCAACCCGCCGAATCCAACAATGTCAACTATACTCAATGGACTTCTTCTACTCCTGCGACAGCATCAACCTACCAAACACAGGTTGAGCCCCCACGGTTGACTCTGTCTCCTCAAATCTCTCATGCCGAATACCAGCCCACCCAACAGATATCCTGGCAGTCAAGCCAAGCGGCCCAACAATTTTCAGCCTCTGCTGTACCCTCTGTACTTTCCTTCTCTCCACTCCAATCCTCGTCTGAAATGCAGCGGCGCCAGTCATACATCGAATCCCCACAGCAGTATCAACCCTTTGCAAATCCCGCTGCACCTCAGGTCCAATCTCTTCCGCCTGTCACCCTCCCTCCCATCGCCCTCAACACACAACCCTACCAGCCCCAGGTCGCATCACCCATATCGTTCCAAACCCTACCACCAACCCACGAGCAACCACAATTTGTCTCGACAGCATCTGCTCCTCCACCACCTCCGCCTCAACAGCAAGAACAAACTTATGCTCCGCCTTCCTCGTCGCTCAACCATCACAGAACCGCCTCCTACGCCTCGCCTCCCACCCAACCGCCTGTCAACGGTCATCACACCCGCAGCAATACTGTCGTAGTTCCGCGACAACCGCAGGTTCAACCACAGGCTCCTGCGCCTACGCTCCCCCAGTTCCCCGTCGCACCGACGTCAGCACCTACAGCTTTCTCGATGTATGGTCCTTCAGTCCCGACTGGCTTTGCGGCTCCTGAAGAGAGGAAGGAGGCAATGTTGATCGATTTGTGAGGACGTTGGTAGTAATCTATTGTATGCTGCACAATGTAGATTTTGATGAATGTAGTTGGTCCGCATCGTAAAGCTCCCTTCCTTTTTAAGTAGCGTCATTTGCTGTTCATCCTCACAGGCTTCATACTTTTCAATTCACTTCTTGCTTTCCTCCTAACTGAGCCCCTACATAAAGCACTCAGACTTGCGAAGCACGTTCCAGTAAGTATCCGAGCGTAGGCTTTGGATGAAGCTTGAAGTTACCACCTCCCCATAGCAAGGCATTCAGAACACAGTAACAGTTCCTGTAGCACACGTATCCATATAAAAACAAGCAGCAAGTACTAGACGGTAACCAATGCGGGATGAATAACAGATCTTTATAACAATGGTTTCAAATGAGAAAGAGCGCGTGAGATGGTTGCATCCATTTGTCCATCATACAAGTCGAAGCCAGGTCTTCGGATACGCGCCCACTCCTCATTTTCAAATTGCTCTATGGGTGGCTCCAGTACCTGCAGTATCTCAACAACAGTTGGTCGATCTTCTGGGGATTGGGACCAACACCTCTCCATCAATGTCCACACCGCGTCGGTCAGGCCACGCTGTATATGTACTGGGTTGGTAGATCGCTTTGGGCGCTCTCCGGAACGGATTCCATAGTCAAGTCGGTATCCTCTCTTGCGGAAAGGTGTCTCTCCGGTGAATATCTGAGCAACATAAGAGCAAGGCATCAGCTTCTGTAGCTAGTAGGAGGAAAATCTATTGAACCTACTTCGAAGCAAAGCATACCAAAAGCAAACACGTCGCTCGCTGTTGTCCTTTTTGTTGGTTCATCCTGAAGGAGTTCTGGAGCGTCAAAGCCTGGTGTTCCACCCACAAGCATATCAGACGAAAAATCAGGACCTCCGAGGCCACTTGATTCTGAAACGGATGAGAGGCCAAAATCTGTGAGGCATGCATGTCCAGTCTCTGTGACAAGAATATTTAGACTATTCAAGTCTCCATGGACAACCCCATTCTCATGGAGATATTTGACTCCTGACAAAATATCACGAATCTAAACCAGGAATACTCAGCAACCAGACAGGTTAGGAAGAAGATGATACTGGAATACCAGTGAAGTTCTGTCCAATCCCGATTGATCTGGACGAGCTAAAAAATCTTTGATATTCCCGTTTTTCATCCAAAGCGACACTAGGCATAATGTGCCGGTGGGATCGTTGAGGCGATAAATCCCATAGAAGGGGAGGATATTAGGATGTAACAACTGCCCCCATACAACTGCTTCACGTGAATATACCTGACTTGACAATAAGATTCAAATCAAAAGATGAGATGCAAAAAAGTGACCTTCTCAAGTGCAAACTGATCTGACATTTGGAACAATCTAACTGCTTTGACGCAAACAGTCCTACTATGATGTTGGGCCTTGTACAATTGGCCAAATCTACCGCTGACTGGGATAGTTGAATTTAAATGGACATCTGTGAGGGAGAAGCAACGAGGGCAAAGCTCAGACTTTCGGCAAAGGCGAACAAGAGCCACATAGAGAATCACTCGAACATGTGGTTCAAGTGGAGCGTGATCAAGTAGCTTGAGAAGGGATTAAAAACATTATACTAGGGAAACCCTGCAAACGCACCTTCTGAAGGACATCGAGCAAATCTTGGGCCGCTTCATCACGATATCCAAGAAACTTCAGATACTTATCTTCGTCCCTGAATATCTTGATAAGATGAGTACAAATAAAGGACACCGGATCGTCCAGTCCAGATTCTTCCAACTGTTGGGGATGCATCATGACAATTACTTGATTCAAGTCAGCAAGCATACTGGTTTGCTCAACGGATTGGGCAGAACCAAGACTTTGCGATTGTTGAGATAATCGTTGGATGGTGTCCATCAACCGCCTATTGCTTGATTGTCGGATGAAGTGTTCTTTCCAGATAGCTCCAAAGGTTGAATCCAAGATGAAATCCTTTGCCCTTCGAAGGAAATGGG
>JABAJX010000030.1:35927-56566 GCA_018221735.1 Termitomyces sp. K1Aa
TGAATCAGACTGAGAGAAGAACAAATCTTTGAGGTGGAAACAAAGATAATCGAGACACAATCTGCCTATGGTGGCCTTACTTTTCCGTACTTCCTCCACAAAGGTTTGAACACTTGAGTCAAATGCCAGTGGAAGCCGTGCCAGAGACTGCACCAACATCACTGAATCATCACAGAAGAATTGGTTTGCTGAGAGATGGATGAGTTTGAACGAGTCTCCCTCCTCCTTGCTAGTGTACAAAACAAAGTTTCCGCCAGCTTGCACAATATCCTCTGGTGACCAGAGCAGCTTTGATGTCATGCTACGCCAATCAGACTCTCCCTGTGGATCTCGAGCCTTATTTTGAGCATCCATCAGTTGAAGCCCCTCATATAACTCGGAAAACTGTAGAGGTTGTGGACTGTGAACAATCCACTTGAGTACTGATAGGCTGAGACACATATTTCCATCTCCCTCCCTTGCTCTCTCCAGAATGTTTCTGCAAATTTGGCCATACAATGCATCCAATCCTTTGGGTAAGCGTTTCAGGAGTGCCTTGAGGACATCAACATTTCCCTCGCTCTGCACCTCTTTGCACATGAGAGAGACCCACAGGAACATTCCCTCATGGTTTTCTTCATTCCCAATTTTATTGCAAAGGTGTTCCTTTAGATCGTTTTCGTCCATTAAGCGCAAAATGCCATGGATAGTATGGTGCACAAATGTGTCAATGTCCTGCTGAACGTCCTTTGAAGTAATTTCAAGTTTGAGAGGACGAAGGATAGAAGTTGAAGTGTATTTCAAGTCAAGCAGGTACCAAACCGAATTCCACCCCGTCACAAGAACTTTGATTTTCCTCTGAAGGCGTTCTGCAAGAATAAAAAGGGGTGTTGTGACCATTGACCATGATGTGCACTCGTCCAGCACATCAATGATAATGGAGATTGGTTCTGAATACCAGTTTGCAAAGGCAGAAATTGCCTCGGCAAAGACATCCCAGAGCTGAGAGAAATTTATGTGCAGAGTGTGATGTATTACTGAGATTTGGTTGAGTGCTGATTCAAAAGCCAAGAAATGGGGGTGATGTGTGTTCTGGGTCAACAAGTGCCAATTGAACATCTGGTCTATGAAGGAGCGGATGGCAGAGCTCGGGGGCTCAGCATTCTGAAAATAATGATAGAGGACAAGTGTGCCAGAGAGTGAGACTTCCTTGATAATATATGTGCATAGTGTGGTCTTCCCAATACCAGGAGTCCCAACAATGAAGAGAGAATGGCGGGATATAGATGTCTTCCACTCTTTGAAACCTGGCTTGTCTTTCAGCCATTGACATGTCCCCTCAAGGTAACGTCCATCAGCTGTCTCAAAATCACCCTTGTAGTTGCGGCAGTGGATCCATTCTTTAAGACGTCTTTGATTTTCAGTTCGCCGGCGCTCTTTGTCTTCGTTGTAAAACTGATAGCTTGCAACCTGGCTGAGTCTATTCCGCTGTTCTATAATTGCTTCCCTGAGCTTCGAGCTTCTGGAAGTCCTTGTCAATCGAGCTTGACAATGCAAAGGCCTTCATTTGTTGAAACTCTGGCGCAATTGATGACTCAGACATACAAAGAGGTATGTAGGAGAATTACGACTCACTGCCGTGCATCAGTCGATCATGATAAAAAACGACGGCCTCAACCCAGAAATTCAGGATAGCACTATATAAAGCTTCAACAGCAGATTGAACTTGAGACAAATCAAAGGTGTTTTCCACGAGGACAACCCTTTTGACTTCGTCAGCCATTGTATTGAAGAATTCTATAACCTTGTCGAAAGCCTTGACATCGTCCTTGATCATCTGCATACCACTTCAGTAAATTACACAGAAGAAGAAATCATCAGATAATGGAACTTGACGTGCCTGGAGAAGGAACGAGACGCTACCCCATACCAGTTCTTTTGCAACAGGAATCATCTTGCACGCCCCTTCCAACACTTTGTCAAAAGGTTCTAGCTCCGTAAGTTTCTGTCCGAGAGAGCGGCGCAAAGACTCCTTGCAACCCAAAGCGTCACTCATCCTTTGCGCTTCCGAAATAAGATCAGAGAGATTCTTTGGCATTGAGATGAATTCTTTTTGTCTTGGATTGAGGCATCGATCGTATCTGGCGAGAGCTCGCGTATAGGAGTCATTGATCTTCGCCATGGTCGGCTATGTACTACTGGCACAAGTCCTGATAAGAACTTGAAGAAGCTTTTTCGCACAGACCCTGTCCGAGCGCTTCCATGCCTCCCACGTGACTCTTTCCAGTTATGCGTCAGTCCTGGGCTTGTTCTTCTGATATGAGTGGGTCCTGGGCTTTTGTTCTCTGGCGACGCCCCTCGGGTTTGTAACCGCTTGTTCTCGGTGTGAAGGGGGTCCTGGGCTTGTTTTCTGGCGACGTGTGACCTTTATCGTTCCCCCTGGCGACGCAAGGTCTTTATTGTTCTTTCACTATAAGTAAAGTCTTCGTTACCAATGGTTCAATTCTTCACCACACTTGGCACACTCTCTCCACAACCATGTTCCACCACACATCTACATCTTTCTCTACCTCCTACAGCTATGGTCTTTCTCATTTCACCGGTCCTCAGGCTCACGACCGCCATCGCGATAACCGCTACTCTCTTGTGCTCGCTAAAGCCCAGGTTGCTGGAACAGAATCTCCCGTTATTGAAGCTGCCCGACGCGAAGAGAACCGACTCCTGCGCCGTCTGGCAGAATTAAACCAGGAAAGGCTCCTTCACTCTCGCAATGACCTCGCCCCATACAATTTCTTGGACGGTCATCTCTCTTATGATCGTTTTGCAATCCTTTGCCAACAGCTCCAAGAGGAACAACGCCTTGGTCTTCCTGCTCTTAGGGAAGTAGAGTCTGAGGAACACCAACGCCGAGAACAGACGGCCCTTGGGCTAGAGGTTGCCTGTCTTCGTCAAGCCCACGCGGACGCTATTCTTCTTCGTCAACAAGGACAGAGGGAAGCAGAGCTCGAGGAACGCCGACGCAAAGAACAGGCGGCCCTTGAGCTAGAAGTTGCCCGTCTCCATCAAGCCCGCAACGACGCTATCCTCCTTCGTCAACATGGACAGAGGGAAGCAGAGCGAGTCGAGGAACGCCGACGCCAAGAACAGGTGACCCTTGAACTAGAAATTGCCCGTCTCCATCGAGCCCGCGAGTACACTATTCTCCTTCGTCAACAAGGACAGAGGGAAGTAGAATTTGAGGAACGCCGATGTCAAGAACAGGCGGCCCGCCTTGAGCTAGAGGTTGCCCGTCTCCGTCGAGCCCGCGAGGACGCTATTCTCCTCCGTCAACAAGAACAGAGGGAACAAGCGCGCCTCCTGTCCCCTTCAGACCAATCACCTCACATTCCTCAGCCCGACTCCAGCATTGACCCCCCTTCAAGCGGCGGTACCGGCATCTCCATTTCAAGCGGCACCTCGCTTTTAAGCGGCACCTCTCCTCAGGTGGCACCTCCCTGTCAAGCAGCACCTCAAGCGGCACCTCCCTTTCAAGCAGCACCTCAAGCAGCACCTCCCTTTCAAGTAATACTGCAAGCGGCACCTCCTTTTCAAGCAGCACCACAAACAGCACCTCCCTTTCAAGGGGCACCTCTCTTTCAAGCAGTACCGCAAGCGGCACCTCCCTTTCAAGCAGCACCGCAAGCAGCACAAGGGGCACCTCTTTTTCAAGCAGCACCACAAGCAGCACCATAAGCGGCACTGGCACAAGCAGCACTGGCACAAGCAGCACTTCCCTTTCAAGCGGAACCTCAAGCAGCACCTCCCTTTTCTCGGCCTGATCACAGCACTCATTCCCTTTCAACATCCAGCTCCACTTCCCCTTCAAGCCACACTTCTACTTCAAGCCACGCTTCCCCTCCGAGCCGCACTTCCCTTTAGTTATACTATCGAGCTCAAGCTTTCTCATCAAATATTTTGATTTCATGTTCATTCTTGGAAAACTATGGACAGTAAAGACTATACACGTAGAAAACATTTTGTATCAGTTTTATTGAACAGGCCTATTTTTCAACGGAATGGCTGGACATGTAAGGTCTATCTAGTTGCCTTCACTTCCCCTTGTTTTTGCTCTTCCCATATGCCTTGCCCTCAAAACCTGGACGTGCCTTTGTTTTTGTATTTGCTTTGCTGGTACCTTTACGTTTGTCGTTCCGCCGTTCGTTGCGCATTGCAATATTATCACCGCGTTTCTTTTGCCTTGCTGCCATTGCCTGTTGAAGTTGTTCTTTACGGTCATCCCTGGACAAGATTTACCAATTCAAAATGCGCAGAAAAAATCACAAAAATAGACGCACCACTCCTTCTTACTCTTCTCCTTCCCCTTTTCCTTTCGTTTGGCGGCCTTCTTCAACCGCCCCTCGTCATCGTGTATTTTGATACCCTCCATGCGCGCTTCTGCC
The DNA here is from genome assembly GCA_018221735.1 of Termitomyces sp. K1Aa. Taxonomy (NCBI): domain Eukaryota; kingdom Fungi; phylum Basidiomycota; class Agaricomycetes; order Agaricales; family Lyophyllaceae; genus Termitomyces; species Termitomyces sp. K1Aa. Next base: position 40,346 of record JABAJX010000030.1, read on the forward strand.
TTTTCCCATTGTTCCCGTTCCGCGATTGCATGTCGTTTCTCCTCTGGCAAAGTTGCCAAGTGCTCTTTGCGCGCCATCAACTGCTCAAGCGCCTGTTGCGGGTTTGTCGTTGTTTTAAGGTGCTGCGCCTTCTTTGTCGTCGTCGAAGACCCCGCAACCGATGAGAATGTTACTGTCGCCAAAGACTCCAGACGGGAACTCTCATCCGGGACCAGAAGTTGATTCTGTTCGACCATGGTGAGAAAATGAATGACACGAACACCATGATAGGACCTGACCTTGGTAAGATTACCCTTATCTCGTTTTTCCTTGGACGTCAGTTGATCCTTGCCCTTGCCCTTACGTCCTTTCGCCTCTTCCTCCTTACGAATTTTTTCGCGCGTCTCCCTCCGTCTACGCTCACGCATAGCTGCACGCTGCACTCGGCGTTCTTCAAGAAGTTCATCTCGTCCACCGTCTCCAACAGACTCTCGCCCCCGACCACCATGCCGCAGCTGTAACATTCGGGCGTGTAGCTTTTCCTTTAGCTGGGTAATGCCACCAGAGGAAGGCATAGGGATGACCTCGGCGTCGTCGCTCTCATCTTCAAGGTCTTGATCGTCATTTGGGAGAGCGGTGTTATTTGCGGGATCGAGCTGTGAATATGTCAATTTCTGTACGAGTTTGTTGGATGCAACTCTACGCACCTTGTCATGTTTCTCTTTTCTAGTAGCTTCCTTGATAGCCTGTTTCGGAGTCTTTTGATTTTTGCTATGTTTGTGATATTTTGAACCCTACAACGAGGTAAATTGAATACTATGAACTAAAGATGGAGATCGCACTTGTTCCTCAGTGTAGTCTCGAACGACGTAGTATTTCGACGGTATGAGCTTCAGCAGAGCTTCGAAAGTGTCGTTGTGAGAGTCTAAAGAGGCGCGAAGCGTGGCTGGAGTGGTGACCATCAAGAAAAGGGACAAGGATGCGATGTATGGACTGGCGCCAGAAAATCTTGCCAATCACAAACAACCGGCAATCAATATTTCAGTAATAATCGTCTCTTTTTACTCTTTCAGTCACTCTGTCTAGCTCAGTGCTACTGTACTTATTTGATACACGTTGATACACAGGATTCTACCATTATCCCGAATCTATAGCGTGGTCCTGTTACGTCGAGGGCCGATATTATATACCCATCATGACAGCGCTGGACCTGCCCTTTGCCCGACATAGCACCCTAAACTTGGGTTCCAAGCATATTCATGCGCAAGTAGTTTCGTCAATACATCGTACGCTTTCAGATTTGCGTAGGGGACCCCAGTCCTCGGATCCAGATACTTCGCCTCCTTGCCCGTGATCGGACATATCTGTTTCGGTCGTGCTTAGATTGCAAAATGAGTTCATGTCTACTACATGAGAGTAAAAGATAGCAACGTACAAAGTGGTCGATTCTTCCCAACGTAAACCTTGACTTCATCCCAATTAACATCATCGCCAAACATCGCCGCCATAGTCCCATTCCAAGGCGGTTTCGGTGTTCCATTGATTTGCGCAACTTCGTGGACAATATAGTTCTTCGTTACCTTCTCTATCCGTTCTATAGGCGCCGGCGGAGGCGGTGATGTCCACACCATCGCAGCGGACTGTAGCTGAGCGATATATGGGTTATAGTGTGTTGACTGGTACGGAGTGTTTTGGGTGGCTTGTTGGGATACGGTTGGCGTAGAGGATTGGGAGGTTGTTGATGGAGTAGTTGGCTGCATTGACGGCTGAGAGGTTAGCTGAGTCTCTGAAGGAGTAATTGGTTGTGATGTTGTTTGAACAGTTGGTTGAGTTGATGGAGTGGTTGGTTGTGAGACTGGTTGTGAGGCTGATTGAGCAACCGGTTGAGGGGATGGTTGGGTAGATAATTGAGGAATTGGCTGAGAGGCCGATTCAGTGGTAGATTCAGTAGGTAATGATTGAGTAGACAGTGAAGCAGTTGCTAGAGTTGCTGCCTGAGCAGCCGAATTAGTCGTGGGTTGAGCAGATGGTGACACCTGTTGGGATATGACATGGCTCGCACTCGAAGGTCCAGCAGTGGCAGTAGAGCTGGTTGCCCCAGGAGCAACAGGGTAGTTCGACATATATCCACCACTAGCCATATGCGGGTAGACTCCCGCAGAATACGTATAAGGGGTCGTTTGACCATACGACGCGGTACCCAGAGCACTATACGGATTATAGGCGAATCCGGCTCGTGCGGGGGTGAAAGTTGGAGTGGGTGTGGGCGGAACGAGGACTTTGACTTCCTCCCCTCGACTGATCCACCGTATCAATGGCCCTTCGACGACGGTACGAACAACACGAGCACGTCTCCTTTTCTCCTCCTCGACTTTAAGGTAATCACGATGGTCAACAATATTCCCTTCTTCGTTATCAAGAGCAAGGGCAATGAGCTCCGCTTGCGTGTAAGTCTTTGACTCTATCTTTGCCTTCTTTGGCATTGCAGCCTGCAGAGTGTTAGTGAAAGCCCTATAGAAACATACATAGATTGAACACACCTTCTTCTCCTCTGACCTCTTCAATCGTTCGGCAGCAGCGGAGGTAGCCAGTATAGTATGTCTTCGCTGGCTGTGCCTTTTCTTCTTTGGACTAGAGTGACCAGCTAGCAGAACTTCCCCTGTCTCTGCGTTCACAGCTGGGCCCAGCGACACGCGACGTTTTAGGTCTTTTGGCTTTGGTTGAGAAGTAGAAGCCTCGGCCTGGGGATTGAAGGTAACTTTCTGCCGCGCATGGGCTGCGGCAGTTGCTTTCTCAACTTTAGAGCGAGCATCCTGAGACAGTTGTTAATGTGATATAAACACGCAAAAGGTGGCATCGCACCTTCCTCGCTCGTCTCTCTTCTTCTTCAACAGCCTTCTCGCCAGCATCTACATCTTCCTGTACCTCCTCATCGGTACTCTCAAAGTCGGACCCAAATACATCCTCTTCGACTGTTTTAGGGCATTTCGTTCAGCACAGAAAAACAGTCCAATAGAATGTAGCTACCTTTATCGTTAACGAAGTCTTGATCGTCGTCTACAGACTCGATAGTAGTATCCAACGCCATTTCCGCGAGGGCTGCCTCCATCCTGTGATAAATTACCACTCAGAATAGCCTCCACGGTTGTGATGGAGAGTCTACCTATTTCCAGCCGTGCTCCTTCGGGACCTGCGATTCACAAGAAACTCGACAGGCTCCTCCATCGTCGTGTCCTTGGCCATAGACATGGTATGTAGTGGTGGTGTACGCCGGTTGCCAAAATCCCGACACGTGCTTTCGGGATTCAAGCAAACGTCAACATCAAAAAATCTTGACTTGCTGAGGAACGATGCCTCAAAAACCCTCTCCTTCACACCTTGCAAAAGTTCTAGCGAACATCAATGCTTCCCCAAAACTCACCCTGAATAACCTCAAAAGTCTCAAACTCTCTTTGGCTTTTCGAAACGACCATTTCGGTGCCCGGTACGTCTATCCATCGAGCGGAAGAACGCGTCTAAAGTCGCATCTATACCAGGCATTTTGTGAAGGAACAACTTCCACGCATCCGGTGGGCGAACCCCGACTTAGATATACAAGTGGAGAAGTGGCGAAAGACAAAGTTAGAAGCATGGAGACCTGAAATGGAAGTGGAGTTTGGTGAGTCGCACGTTGCTAATTACACTACGCCCTCTGAAGCCATCTGCAACCCAGCCAACGGGACTCAGAAGACGATAGACATGCACGAAAAATGGTCTACGACAATTCTAAAGGAACTCATGGAAGTTGCTGGCGGTGAGCCCTGGGCGAGTTGGAAACTCCAGGCGCTAGCATCTGGTCAGCCTGTGGTTCCTGGAGAAGAGAACGAGCACAAGGTTGTGAAGCGGCCCACGCTCAAACCTTTACCGTCACTTGGTGCGTTCCGTGCTGCAGTGCCGCCAACCCCTCAAGAAACACCCATACCACCGGTTGACTCCACCCCCAAGACGGGTGTATCTGCTGCTTTGCCTTGATGTATATCAAATTCTTAATATCCATAACTTAATTCTAGCATCAAACATTGACGTTTCCTAACTTAGTCCCAATCATGCTGTCCGTCTGGTCACGTCCTGCGTCAACTCTGAAGGTATACCCGTGACAAATATGGAGTTTGTCAAGACCTATAGGTGTCGTTTCCATAGACCCAACTAGACATTTCTGCAGCTGAACATCAAACAAGTACTTATCTTATATTGGATACAGTCTATGGATCTGTGCTCATGAGCTAGATAATTATCGGCAACCTTATGTGCCGATACAGCAATGGCTGTAAGTGCTGGATTTCAGTTTCCTGATAAGTAGCTCCGCCAGGCTATGAAATACTCCATGACTCCTGGACGACCTAAAGACGACAAAGATGAAATGGTTCAGGCCCTCATCACCCAACTTCATTCGACCTTTCTCTCTTCTGATTTGTACAGAGACCTCTTGCGATGCAGGGGCGCAGAAGCTCAGAAACTACTGGATACCTTTCAATGGGTAGCTCGATTCTGATATTCAGCAAGTCTGCCCCCATTACTCAACAAACTGTTTCAGCTTCTAGATGGGCCAGGTCTAGATGTCCAGTTCCAACGACATCTCGTAGTTGCCACTCAGAGATTGGCCAAGAAATCACAATTATACCCCACCTGTTATGCACTCCAGGATATTATTCAAGACAGTCAGCTTCCTGTTGAAGCTGGAGGTTTTGCCGACATCTACAAAGGATGGTTTGAGGGACAGACAGGCAGTTTGCTTGAAAGCTATCCGGGTTTACCAAAGCACACGGATCGAATATCTACTCAAGGTTTGGCATATTCTTATCCCTTCGAAATTAACAATTTACGCTTGTTCTCATTCGATAATAGCAGATATCCCAAGAAAGTATCCTCTGGGGGCAGTCCTCCCATTCTATGGAATATTCCGTTTCAATGGCCGACTTTGCTTTGTGTCCCCTTGGATGGAAGCTGGTGATGTTCGAACATATCTCACGAATAATCCTGATCCCGACCGGGCTCAGTTGGCAAGTTTTTTCACACTTGTCGTTGTCTCTCTCTGACGTGTCATACGTAGGTCCTTGACACAGGAGAAGGTCTATTTTATTTACACATCAATGGAGTTGTTCACGGTGACTTGAAAGGAGTATGGAGTGCCCTTGCCTCCCCTTTCGCCCTGCACTGTTTATTGATGATTTCTGTACAGCCTAACATCCTCATTGACAACTCTGGTCGAGCACGTCTTTCAGATTTCGGCCTTTCCGCGATGTCTGATCCACAAATACTCGCTTGGACATCCATCTCGTCCGGTCCCTCAAGAGGAGGATCTGTTCGATGGCAAGCACCCGAACTCTTCGACGTCAAGAACAAGAACACCACCGAGAGCGACGTGTACGCTTGGTCTTGCGTCTGTTACGAGGTTCGACTTACCCTCTACTTACTAAATACTTACTAAACCATACATTGAAACAATTCAAAGATTTTTACAGGTACTGTGCCATTCGCGGACCTCCAGCGCGAGTCTACAATCGAGCTCAACATCATGTCCGGTGCTCGACCCGCGAGGCCATCAGAGTTCACCCGACCCTGGGGCTCACAAATTCCATCTGGTCATTAATGGAAGAGTGCTGGAATCAACGACCAATCAATCGTCCCAATATGCTGCAGATCATTGCTCGCCTGAAGTCAGAGCGAGGCAACAGTCCACAGTCAATTGACAACACAAATCATATCCTGCTTGTTTTCGGCAGAGAATGCGTCATCGATTTAATCCTTTAGATGCCTCTACAACAGTAGATCGCATCCTCAGTTCCAGCTCGTCCTCTACTGGCACACGGACTGACTGGGTAGGCTATACTCCAGAACTTTATATACTTTGACCTAACGATACATGTGACATCAACTTGAAAATAGCATCCGGTTCAATCCTCAGCAAGCAACCGAGATACCGTCTCTGAATCTGTACCCTGGCATCCACTGGAAGAAGACGAAACACGACAAATTCTTGAGGATATCATCACGCCCTTTTTGAAGGGCAATGATAGGGATGATCCTGTAAAAAACATGATCGCTGATCTACATGATTTGTGGGTACATATTTATCGAGTCAAAGATTCCCTATTATCTCAGGATTGTTTCTAATCGTGTCATGCAGCTTTGATTTGTCGAGCAACATGACGTTGGAATCACCAATGGACGACAATTCAAGGGACAGCCTCGTCAACATTGTGCTAGATACAACCACTGTCCCAGCCCCAAACACCGACAGAGTTAGAACCTCGGCATCTAGGTCTACTCAAAATATCGATGTGGCAACAGAACTATCCGAGGGTAGCGACCGCCATCACTTCGACAGTTCGCCTATGTCGATTGTCTTGGCGCGAAAGAGGCGAAAGCTGTCTGATGATGAGTCGGATGAAGAAAATAGTTCGGACATATCCCGACTACAGAAACGAAAGAGGGCAAGAGATCCCTTAACACTATACTGAGTAAATAACAGTCTAATGGTGAGGTGACCAAATACGCGTACATGTGAAGCCCGGGCCATGGCATCAGTTTAGCGGTTTACTTACGGTTATCCATCATCGCATCACACCTCACCCATCTAGCGGGAAGTACTAGTATCAGTCTGAACGCAATCGATTGTGTACAGTTGATGTACAGAGATATGCAATGAGTGTTCAATATCGCATTTAATATTACAACGCGGACAAGGTAGATTATTCAACCAGAATGACCGTATATGAGCCAGAATCACTTCTTAGCCTTGCCCTTCTTAGATGCTTTCTTCTTAGACGCCTGAATCAACTTGTCACTACTTATATCGTCAAGACTTTTCTTCGAATTCTTCTCCGAGTCATCATCTGAAGCGTCTTCAACCACTTCGTCGAGCTAAATCAGGCATCAGAAAGTTCTCCAACAAGGGATCTGGCACAAACGTACATCATATGCCTCTTCAAGGTCAGGCAAGGGCCCTGTGGCCAACTTCTTTGGCTTTCCGATATTCTGGCCTTTATGGAACGGAATCGGGTGTTCCGAACCATTATATCTTGGGGCGTGAATGAATATGGGTACTAGGAATACACAAAGGACAGAACCGCATACTTCTTGGTAAAAGCCGTCTTCGTAGCCGCTGAAATCTTCTTCAACACAAGGTCATCCTTGTTCTGGTCAACACCCAGTTCCACAACGCCGTCCCAGTCCTCTTTTGAGAGGTAGTATTCGTCCATTCGCTCAATCACTTCGTCCACCGCACTCTTCGAACATCGGGTTGAGTATCAATGATGTTCTTGACATAAGAATTAGAGGGACTAACCGTTCCAGAGTCCATTAAGGGCTTCACAATATGAGGGAACAATGCAGGAAGATATGACTGGCGGATTTCTGACTTATCACCTGAAACTTTCAAGCGCATACGAATTTGAATGTCGGTGAGTTGACGACTTAGTTTGCTCTGTTTTGAATTTTGGCCGAGGTATCTGCACAAATTTAAATCGAAAGGGATAGACAGGCGTACAAAAAATGATACGAACTGAGGGAAGGACATTGGATTAGGACCTCCGTAATGTGCTCCAGTGCCATAGAGTACCGAAGCAGGGCGAACTGCCGAGCATACTGCATGAAGTGGCATAAGACTCCAGTGTTGTTCAGGGCTAAGATTCTGAACTGTTAATCGACATCTCAGGCAGGAAAGATCCCCACTGACCCGTGAATTAATGCATCCACGAGATCACCGTCGGATATAGATGATGCTGCACGATCCATCAACTCCAGTTGTTTCAACACCTTTTCCGGTCCATCTAAATCACGAAGTTTCGCAGGTTGAGTCTTGAGATAATTTTCCTAGAAATAGCAAGTTGAATCAGAGGTACCATCAAAAACAAGTTCTCTAATACCTGGATAAACAAAGGAATGAAGGAATGATCCTGGAAGTACAATTCCATCTTATCACCAAGAGTCTCCCTTGAAGTTGCGGAGAAGAGATATGGGCCAAACATCTTCGACGTTATATCGAAAGGACTCATGATAGAATACTTCTCGTTCATTTTTGCTCTAGTTTACACAACCTCAGTAAAAAATCTGATGTCTATCAAGATGAAAGGGCTTACAGATTCTTCCCCTCGTCAAAGTCCATTGTATCACTTGACAACTTCCAGGTAGACAGCATATTGAGTACTTGACGAATATCGGACTGCGCCCCAGCGATGAGTTGGTCAATGACATTCGCAGGAATCTTCATCTTCTCTTTGAACGCGATAGTCAGGATCCTTGAACGCACCATAGCCACCTGTGGCCTGGACATATACTCAGTATCTGGCAACAGTCCCTTCATCGTGGTGATACGTACTTGTGGAATGTCATATTAAAGGTCGTCGCCATCAGCGGTTTGAGTTTCTGAGCCTGCCTATCGTTGGCAATACAAATAATCGGCACCTGGATTATTGACTACTTATTCATCCTTTTCCATCATAGGAAGTTGAGACGTACCTGTGTCTTCTTGATTAAAGCGTTCAATGCTCCAACTCCTCCTCGATCGCCAGACGACATTCCGTCAACTTCATCCATGATCAGACACGTCTTGTCTGTAATAGTCACACCAAGCGAGTTGGTATCCTTGAAATGGGAGTGTCATTTGTAGTGGTATTGACGAAAGGTTCCACTCACTTGACTCCCAATGAATTTATCAAGTGAAGTGTTATTGACGCTCATGCCGGTCTAGAAAAGTGAAAAAAGTCATTGGAATTCGGTTTTGACCCGCATCAGCATAACTCACTTCGACAAGCTTTTTGCTCCGAGCGTCGCTGGCATTCAATTCTATTGGCGTATACCCCTCCAACTTCGCACATAGATGCGCACTAGTCGTCTTTCCAATTCCAGGAGAGCCTGTGATCATGACAGCGCGATACACATTCATCCCATTCTTGCCCGGCTTCTTGAAGTTAGCCTTCTTACTATCCTGCCTGTGGAAGGAAAGATAAGCTAAGGAAAGTGTTGAAGACCGGAGTCTACCATTCGCGTAGCCACAGTTGTAGCTTCTCGACCTGAGCCTTATTCCCACAAATCTCTTTGAGAGATTGAGGAGCATACCTCGTCGTCCATAACTGCGACTTGGGATCAACACTCTTATTCCTACATTCAGTGAGATCATCATTTGCCATGAAACTGTGAAGTGTATTACATACCCACCGACATAGGCCCCCTTCTCTTCACGCTTCTCTAACTCTCGGGCAGCCTCTTTGATGGCAGCCTCCTCCTTCTCCATCTTCTTTTTTGTCTTCTCATCAACCTTTCCTCCTTTTCTACTGCCAATCAAGGCAAGAAATTCGTCTTCATTCACTGTTCTGATGCCGTGTTTCTTGATTGCCGCTATTTTACTAGGTCCAGCGTTATCACCTAATACCACGAAATCGGTCTTGCTCGATGGCTGGCCTACGACGCGCCTAATGTTGAGTTTAGCTTTGGAGTGTTGACATTGTCGTGTAATGAATGACACATACCCTCCATACCGCTTCGCGAGATCGATAGCCTCGTCGCGTGAAAAGCTGCTTAGTTCTCCCGTAAACACGAACGAAAGCCCCGCAAGGGCATTTGGCGCACCGTCCGGGACTTGTTTAGACCCATGCGCCACTGGACCTGCAAGTTTGGCAGCTTTTGCTGCAGCCCAACTGAAATATAGAACTGTGAGCAAAATTTGACGTGATGCAATCCGCCACATACTCGAATTTTGCCTTGGGCTCTTGCTTTTCTTTCTCCTTGCCCTTCGCGCTCGGCGTGAGTGGATCTTCAATTTTGACCTTTGGTGCAGGCTTGGGCTGTGTAACGGGTCGGGATTTTTTGCCATTCAAAGGGGGGGGATCGGATGGTTGTGGTTTGACTTTAAGTGCTCCAGCTGACTTTGTGACTGTCTTGACTGGTGACTCGTCTTCACTAGAGTCCATATCACTGGAGTCCATAACTGCCAGCTTCTTTCGAATCCGCGGTCTGTGAACTTTCTTCACGCCCTCGTCGTCATCGCTGTCGCTGTCAGCGGCCTTCTTGCGTTTGGCCGGCGATACCTTCTTGGCTGGCGACTCATCGTCACTGACGTCCAATACCTTCGACGCTACAGATTTGAAAAGGCGATTTCGCGGGCTGGCGGGTTTCTTTGCGACTTTGTTATTGCTATTGGGCGATGTAGGGGTCAGATAAATAGACATTTCTAGCCTAGAGAAAGAGCACTCGACCTGTCTTCATCGCCTGTTCGAGTGGTTATGGAGTCGGATAAAGTCACAGTCATATAATTTGACGTACTTATTTCTATCGGGTCCTTTCGCTGCGATCCAGAGCTTCCAGAGCCCGAAGCCTAATGGTTCATGTGATTGACGTCTGGAGAAGAAATGGTATATATACCTGGGTGGAGGTTTTCTGGCTACTAGGGATGGCACCGAAGAACATTCGTATATCCTTTCCACCAGGTTTGGCAACTTTGGTAACCTTGGTTGACGGAGCCATAGGAGGACGTGTTGGAGTATTGACGAGACGTGAATGTGACGTGACGGGATGTGACGGTACGCGAGTGAGTCCGTCGGCCAACCAAACTTGAGCAAATCCAGTGGGCGTCGCTGTTAGCTCTTTAGCGCACGTCGCACTCTCCTTCAACTTCCTTCACCATTATGGCCACCCTCCCTGTCACTGAAGAGGGAAAACTCCTCAGTGAAGCCCTGAACACTGTGAAAATACAGGTTCAGCAGATGAAGAGGCACCTTGTACGTCCGCAGTTCTTCAAGTCGAGAGTACTTTCGCTAATATATTTCCTATGTATATTTAGGAGTTGGATGAACTCATGGATGCCCTGAAGAGTGCGAGCTTGATGCTTGCTGAGCTCCGGACTTCCTCATTGTCACCAAAGCAATATTATGAACTCTGTACGCTTCCGGTCTAGTTCCCATGATTCGTAACAACTTCAACATTTTGCATAGATATGGCTGTATTTGATGCCCTGCGACATCTTTCAAATTACCTTTACGACGCACATACCCAATCACGGCATCATCTTGCAGACCTTTACGAACTCGTTCAATATGCTGGCAACATTATACCTCGTCTCTATCTTATGATCACCGTCGGTTCTGTCTACATGTCTATTCCAGATGCTCCTGTAAGGGAAATTATGAGAGATATGATGGAAATGTCTCGGGGAGTGCTCCATCCTGTACGCGGTCTCTTCCTACGTCACTACCTCAGTGGTCAGACGAGGGATCACCTCCCTGTTGCAGTTGAGTCCGGGTGTGTCGTTTGCTTTCAATGTCTTCGTTTGATCTGATGAAAGATGTCTTGCAGACCGGCCGGAAATCTACAGGACTCCATATCCTTCGTCTTGACCAACTTTATTGAGATGAACAAGCTCTGGGTTCGGCTACAACATCAAGGTCATTCACGAGATCGCGAAAAGCGCGAACTGGAACGTCGCGACCTTCGAATTTTGGTTGGGACTAACCTCGTCCGACTGAGTCAACTTGACGGCGTAGATTTGGAAATGTATCAACGGATAATACTGCCTAGCGTACTGGAGCAGGTAGTTAATTGTAAGGATGTGATAGCGCAGGAATACCTGATGGAAGTTGTAATCCAAGTACGTCTTCTCGGCCCTGTTTGGAAATGCACGTCTAAATGCTGTTCTAAGGTCTTCACTGACGAATTCCATCTTCACTCTTTGGGACCGTTCCTCTCTGCCACCGCACAGTTGCATCCGAAAGTTAATATTAAGCAAATTGTCATTGCGCTCATTGATCGGCTGGCGGCTTATGCTGCTCGCGAAGCCGAAAATGAGGATCCAGAAGAGACAAAACGGCAAGAAGAGGCTGCAGCGCGTCGCCTAGCAGAGAAGGTCAAATTGCAGAAAGCCCGAGTTCGTGAAAATGGCGCTTACAGAAACATTTCGCCGACTGTGGAGTCCAATGCATGGGGATCTGACTCTGGAACTCCCCAAACACCTGCTACTACCGTGGAGTCAACAATATCCTCGCCAACTACGGATGCGCCAAATGACGGGTTGGAAAAACTTGACAAAGGTAAAGAGAAAGAAGCCTCCCCTGTGCGCAAATTTCGGGGTATACCTGAGGACGTACCATTGTTCGAAGTGTTTTGGAAGCAGGTTGTCGAGCTTATCAAGGTTAGGTGTCTGTCCTGGCCTCTCCATATCGGCACTAACACTCATCCTTGCAGGCTCGCCCGGATCTCTCAATACAAGATCTTACAGCCCTCTTAGTGTCACTGACGAATTTGTCATTAAGCTGTTATCCAGACAGGCTAGAGTACGTTGATCAAGTCCTTGGATTCACAGCGGAGAAATGCCAAGAATTTAAAGATAGGTATGTTGGTTCTGCGACTCATGAACTTTTATGTCACTTACTGTCTCACCAGTTCTGACCTCCACACACCTCAAACAACAAGTAACCTTGCCGCACTACTTGTTGCTCCCATCAACTCGTACCAATCTGTTCTTACACTTCTTGCCATCCCCAACTATACTCCACTCCTGACAAAGCAATTATTCTCTACACGAAGATCGATCGCACACTCTATCATCTCTTCTGTTCTCAAAAACGAAACGATTATAGAGGCGCCAGAAGACGTCGACGGTGTCCTTGATCTCTGTCATGTATTGATCAAGGACCAGTCGGACTCAAGTGCGGTGACAGTCGGGAACTCCGCTCAGATGAACATGAATGTCAAAGATGGACGGAGACAAGGCCCTTATTTCATCGAGCGGGAAGAGATGGCGGAGGAACAAGGTTGGGTGGCAAGAATGGTGCACCTATTTCGTGCGGAGGCTTTGGATGTCCAATTCGAGGCATGTGGTGTTTTAGTGTCACCTGCGCCTCAGTATAAATTACTAATTTTCATAGCTTCTTCAAATTGCGCGGAAACACTTTGAGGCTGGCGGTGAACGTATGCGTTTCACCTTCCCGGCTCTAATCACCTCGTCTATCAAGCTTTGTCGACGATATAAGAATCGTGAACATGTCGTTCGTCTCTCTTTGTTTGTGATACTCAGACGATTATTGACGATTTCCAACAGGAACCAGATTGGCAAAATAAAGTTTCCGCAATCCTCAAGTTTGCTCGGCAACTCACTTCAATACTATCGACCCAGATTGAAGCCCCTACAATTGCTCTTCGCCTCTTCCTTCTCTCCGCACAGATTTCTGACGAGTGTGGGTTCGAGGACCTCACGTATGACTTTTATGTTCAGGCATTTAGTGTGTACGAGGACAGTATTTCAGAGTCTCGGGCACAGCTACAGGCTATTACGCTCATCATTGGCACGCTAGCTGGAGCTAAAGTTTTTGGCGTGGATAACTATGATACCTTGATCACCAAGGCAGCACTGCATGGCGCGAAGCTATTGAAGAAGAGCCATCAAGCTACAGCGGTGGGATTGGCTAGTCATCTTTGGTGGCAAGAGGCAATTTCTAGTGGTGAGGCTGATGGGGAGGCTGCCGATGGCGAAAAGAAAGAGGTTTTGGAGAAAGCATCAGTCAAGGAGGACGGTGATGAAACCTCTGTGAAGGCCGTAAACCTTGTTCATTCTTCTCTATGCTCAGTAAGCTAATATCGTTTAATAGTATCCCTACCAGGATAGCAAGCGCGTGTTGGAATGTCTTCAAAAGTCCTTGCGCATAGCCAACTCTGCGATAGAAGAAATCGTCACTGTGCAATTATATTGCGACACTTTGGATCAGTATCTATACTATTTTGAGCGTGGTGCTCCAGCCGTGAGTTCTCCGTTGGATCATCTAAGTAACAAGAGTTTCATGGTATTCTTTAGGTCGCCCCCAAGTTTATCAACAGCCTGGTTGAACTCATAACGTCGAGCATCGACAATATCTCATCTGCTGATGTCCATCCCTCGCAACGCGCGCCACCTGGACTCATCGAAGGGGTTCAGACTCCTGAAATGATCACTAGACATTTTAGGAACACTCTGGGCCATATTAACCGGAAGAAAAACGCCTCGCACGACAGCGATGCACCTGTTGATACCCGGTGGGATGATGTGGATGTTGTAGGAGCATCGTTGAAGATGGGGATTGGGCGCTGATATACTGTTTTCTGCTCTACCTTCTTTGTTTGATAATTTTCTGTACTGTTTTAATAGAATTTATGTTGAATCTATCTACCGTGTACTTCGTATTCAGTACTCAGTACTTCAGTGGCCAAAGGGGCTATGGGAATTCCCGAAAATCAAGCCTTGACCATGACATCGTAGGACTCTCAGTCTGTCTCCCACTGTCCTTCTTTGGAAACTCTCCATTTCCACCACTATTCCGCGGAACCGTAACAAAGCGCCAGGAAAATGCCGAACACTGAATGCTAATAATATCCTCGATGCTTCAGACCTACTTGACATCTCTGGAAAAAAAGCAGCGGCTATTGATGTAGGAGGAACCTCAATGTTCCTCATATACCATTTTTTCTCCCGTCACCGTGCACCGTTTCCTCCCAATACGCGCGGTTTCTTTATTACCATTGTGGCCCCACCACGCCCCCGACAGCTGGCGAAATCCGTTTTCGAGTTACACCGAAAGAAGATCCAGTCAAATTTTCTCAGGGGAAAGATCTCACAGTCGTGTCCCGGTATTTACCATGGTCTATTCCGCTGTTTCTGCTGTCTAGGCCTACTTATGCGCCTCTGAAAGACTTGTTACTACAAGAAGGCTTGGTTGACCACGAAACACTTCGTAAATTCCCGGAAGATAAGAGGAAAGTCTTCAAGTCAATACACTACTTGGAACAACCCTTTGTTATGGACCTGTCCCACCAGAGTGTCTTTCTCACTATAATCGGATCGGATGCGTTTGGGATGGTGCATTTCAACAAGGCGATGTTCGATAGCAGGGAAAACATAATGTGCAATCCATATAGTGGTACGTCCGCCAGAAGGATTTCTAGCACTACGTCGCCTGACTATCTGACAAGGTCACCTTCTACTTCGTTTTGAACGGTCAACGTTGCCTGAGCACACGGGTGCTCGTATTCTTGTAATTCGTGTCTTAAAGATCTTGGAATCTGTTGCTACATCAATATCCGGCTATGACATGCATGTCCCATTCCCGCAGGAAGGCCAATTGTTATTAGTACAGAACAGCGACGAGGATAGCTCTCCGCTAATAAACCGTCATCTATTCACCGTCGATCTTGACTCCATTGTTTCCAGTTGGAAGGATCTAAATCTTCTCATGGAGTACGACTTTATTCATTTTTTCACTGATCAATGTCAATTAAGATTCTTCACATGCAGAACTCCTTCAATCCAAGCTTCACCCGATGAATCAATCCCTTGAAGACTGGTACCTTCTGGTTGGTTCATTAAAGGTCTGGCTTTTGAGAGATGTGAGGTTTATTCAGAGTTATAACACTTATTGGATGTATAGAGACCCATCGATTCCTGTCTAAAGCAATGTAGTTGATCTCTAAAGAGGGTCGTGAGTGAAGAGGCTACAGACGACGCATAGGACTGACACAAAATGTGTGTAGAGGCCGTTTAAAGGAGGGTGGTATGGCTTCTGAAAGACTTGAAGGTGGATGTAAGGCACTGTACAATGCTATGGTTTGATATTATCAGTAGGTAAAGTTCTTGGAAGAGCCGGTTGATGTGTACCTTCTTTATTCAGCGGTGGTCTCTCAATGAAATATGGGTCAGGAGAAGCTCCAAGCGGAGGACGTGCCAGAGATGTATGAGAAACAACGAGGAACGTTTGCCATGATCAATATAACCTATGGTGGACTTTACGTTACAGTAATTACGTAGTACATATTCCTACATCTGCGAACCTGTGACGGGAGACTGCCTAGATAGGCAAAGAGTCATGGCACACTAAAGAGTCAGGCGGTGAGAACTGGTATAAGTCCTAGATTGCAAGACTGCCCAACACCGAGTTCTTCGACCCCGATGCTGATTTTTAGCCTGCGTCTATCTTCACGAGGCTCTCCTGTCCTCACCCTATACCCTCTTATCCCAATCAACAATTGTTACCTGCCGATTGCAGTTGCACTCTCATTTTGAAGCTCTATCCTTCAGTCAAGGATCATACCACTATCCTTTGTCCAACCCCGAGTCTTTCCTTCCCATTTTCGGTTCACCTCAACTCTACTCATTCAATGGGTTATGATACCCTTTTTATTCCTGCATCCTACTCTATGTGAGCTGAGCCAGGACCTCCCGTTTGGCTGGAGGGCGTATGTAGC